>JBBPCX010070431.1:0-10654 GCA_037974365.1 Hydrocynus forskahlii
TTTCTTTGATAAAATCTAAATTTCTGCTCTTCAAACCAAAAACAGAGGATTTTAAACCTTGAATATTCCATAAGGAGCGATTTCATTTAACTACTCTATTGTATCTTTACATATGAGAGGAAATCTGCTAAAAAAGAGAGAAAAAAAAAAAGTTTTTTTTTTTCTTTTTCCCTTTCTCTTCCTTTACCATGGTCCTGGACCAATCAGGCGCGTACATATAAAATTTAGCATTTGCTGAATGTCCCTGAGCTCTGAGCTGGTGGAGCTCTCTCTCGTCTCTCTCTCTTTACTCCGCATCTCCTCTCTCTCTCCTCTCTCTCTTTACTCCCTATCTCCACCCTCTCTCTCTCTCTTTCTCTCTCTCTCTCTTTCTCTCTCTCTCTCTTTCTCTCTCTCTCTCTCTCTCTCTCTCTTTCTCTCTCTCTCTCTCTCTCTCTCTCTCCCTCTCTCCCTCTCCCTGCCTCCCTGCCTCCTCTAATCCTTGGTCTCTTGTCTCCCTGTAGCTCATCACCATTAATCAGCAGTGGAAACCAGTGGAGGAGCTCCAGATTGTAAAGAGTCTCACCAAGTAACCACATCACCTCTGACCTGCGACCCCTTATCCATCCACCCGTCCCTTCATCCCTCCATTCCTCCATTTCTCTCTTTCTGCTCACCAGTCTCGCGGAATCTTTCCCGCACAGACTCGCGCTCACAGGCTCAGTGTGCGGAAACGCTTCTGCTGTATTGGTGAGATATCAACACGTGTGCCTAGAGTGTGCGCTCCCTGTGGGCGGGGGGTAATATTGCTTATATGTGAATGTAATTTGTATATGGCAGAGTCGTGCAGGCCTGCCTGCTGTGAAGATGCTGTAATGTGCTGGTGTGTTCTGTACACGCTGCTGCTCAATAAATGAGTGTGTTGTAGTAATGGCACCCCAGCTGCTCGCCTTTCTTTCACTCTGTTCTTTATCACTCTTCCACAGAGCTGCAGATTTGCATTGTTACGGTTGGGTAGCTTTTATATTTATTAGTCATGTATTAATACCACCTTCTCCACACCCTTTAACTACACAGCAGTGTTATCACTGCCTCCACCCTGCGTTCACTCCCAGCACCATAATATATCAGGACTGAAATGATAATTAAGCTAAAAGCTTCTGCGTCCAGCCAGCGCTGACCCTGCTGAGTCACTTGGCTTCTAACGGAATTAGAAGATCAGGAACGGCTCTCCAGCAGCAGCAACAAGCCGCTGAAAGAGCCTTCAGAGAGATGAAGACACAGCGGCTCCAGCATGATCATCGCTGCAGGCTTCAGGCCGCCCACACACACATTTTCTGTGTGAGACTGCTGTACGTGCAGCAGACATTTGCAGGACTGATAGAAACCCCAGCACTCACAACCTCCTGCATCATGAGATGTGACCTGAATGCACACTACTACTTGACATAGAGAAGGAACACAGTGATCCTCGTTTTGGAGGTCCACCTTTGCCCTGATGATGATGATGATGATCTCACCGAGACCCCTCATCCTCTTCTGTCTCTCCTGACCTGGGTGGAACATTAGCTTGGCCACAAAGTCGGGACTGACAGAAAGCTGGGACTCATCACTTTCTGCTCAAGATGGTTGAGATCTGATGATTGCATCCTACCAGATTTCTGTCTCCAGAAGGTCTGGTGGGTTTGTGTCTACTTAAACAGGAAGGAACCATTTGACTGGAATTCAAATGACCAGTCAGAGACCAGTTTAATTGAGACATGAAGGGACAGATGATTGACAGAGTGGTGTTACAGCAAAAACACACCCGTGTGAAAACAAATGGCTCAAGTGCCTTCAAACAGAGCTCTTGGATTACTTAAAGACAGGATGCAGTCTGTCAGAATGACCATGTGGATCATATGAACATTAGAAAGCATTATAAAGTGTTATAGAGCATTATAGAGCACTACAGTGTTATTGAGCATTAAAAGGCAATAAAGTGCATTATAGAGTACCTTTTAAACGAAATTATAGAATCCACATTGCCCCCACACTTCCAATAGTGTACTACTTTCTTTTAAACTAAAATAATATGTGCATTCTACCCTTCCTGTAGTGTATTACAGTTTTTACTACATAAACAACTGGTCAACATGAAAATGTTTTCACAATTGATGTCATAGCGTGTTGAGTGGTCCCTGCAGCTCTGCTGTGTAGAGGAACAGTGATGACTCTTATTCAGTCAGAAAACAATGTGGAGCTGCTGTGTATGGAGGAAGGAGGGGCTGCAATTAAACTGGTTGTAAAATGGGTCACACATTCTGAAAAAGGAAACACGCGTCCGACATGTGACTGCAGTGTATTTGGGTGTGTTTTGCTCTGCAGCATCAGAGCCGTATCTGTCATCTAATCCACACCCTGCTCTCTGTGACTCTGTGATCACTGAACCAGGGAGATGTTCAACGACAAGGAAAGGATCAGGAGCTGTGTGTGTGTGTGGAAGGAAAGGGCAGAGTTCAAGTGCTGATGGTGTTTCAAGGTCATGCTGAGTGCTGTGCCTGATGCTCTGATGAGTTTCTCAGCTCCAGCAGGATGTGAAAGATGGATGCCGCTCCCTTTGGAATGTCGCTATGGCGATTCTCAGGAAGTGGAGCACTGTTTTTCCACTCAGGGCCAATGGGCACTCATCCTCGCACCAGTTTATACACACTCTCATATACACACACACACACACACACACTGGTCATTGGTGCCTTAAAACATTCAGAGTCTCCATTAATGATCATTATTATTTTATTCAATAACACCTCAAATACACCTTTTTATATATTTAAATGAAAGGAATGGAAAGATATAAAGTTAAAGTATCATATCATCACAAATCATTTTATATCTATATGCGAAGCTCAGTTTATTTTATATCCCTGAAAAACACTCAAAGCTGTTGTACTTGATCTGCAGTGTGTGCAGTTTTTTGTGGAGGGACCCACCTGAAAACCCTCTGCTGCTCCAGCAGAGCTTCACATCAGCAATAACACTGGCCACAGTACCTGCTCTCACACACAAGCCTGAACAATGTCTATCTTCTCCACCCACACTCACATTCCACACATACACATAAGGCCAACCACAGTATCTCTTACACACGCACACGCACACACTCCCACATGACTGTATGTGTATGTTGGTCTTTTTCTTGTTGTCTTCCACCTCTTTTTGTCCATTATAGACAAAATGATACATGTTAACAAGGTCTGCTCTGTACTGATGTAATATTTAATCTCGGATTTAATCTCAGATTGTATTTGTGAGGACAAATTAACTTTCAACCTTTTTCATTTTTCTAGCCAATAGGAATAATGTGTGTGTGTGTGTGTGTGTGTGTGTGTGTGTGTGCAGATTCTTTGCGTGCTTGGGTGACCAGTTGTTGTGACCTTCACCCATCAGTCAGTCAGGATGCTGAATTCCTCCAGTCAGAGCAGAGTGGAGTTAAAAAGTAACTTTATACCCCCCATACGTGTGTGTGTGTGTACGTGACTTTCTGACACATCCTGCCTTTGTTGCCCACATGTAAGTCTTGTGATGGGGAAGTGTTTGTGCGTTTGTAACTGTCATCATTCTCTCTTTCCCGCCAACCAAACAAACCTGAAACAGAAACCACCTTCACTCAGCACGCTGTTTTAGACGCGTGAGTGTGTTTCAGACAGAAATAGATTCACTGTAGTAATGGGACAGTAAATGAGGGCAAGAATTGCTGTTCTTTGATGTCTGTCTGTGTGTGAGCACTTGTCTTGCTCAGCAACCATAAGTTTAAAAAAAAAGAAAAAAAAAGTAAATATTATTTGTCTCTTCTAACCAGATAATCATGTGGAACCTGATTGTCTGGAAAACCCGATGTACTTTCCATCACACACACAGCTATCTATATCTATATCTCTCATGGCCAAATGTTCTGAGAATGATAGAAATACTCATTTTCACAGTTTGCTGCTTCAGTGTTCATGATGGCAATTGCATATACTCCAGAATGTTATGAAGAGTGATCAGATGAATTACAATAAGTGCAAAGTCCCCCTTTCCCATGAAAATGAACTTGCGTAATCTCCAAAAAAAAACATTTGTACAGCATTTTAGCCCTGCCACAAAAGGACCTGCTGACATTGCTATCTTAGCAATCCTCTCATTAACACGGGTGATAGAGTTGACGAGGACAAGGCTGGAAATCACTCTGTCATGCTGACTGAGTTAGAATAGCAGACTGGATGCTTTACATCATTGTTGGTGGTGCTTGAAAGCATTGTTCTTTCTCTGTTAACCGTGGATTACCTGCAAGGAAACACATACAGTCATCATTGCTTTGCATAAAAAGGGCTTCACAGGCAAGGATATTGCTGCTAGTAAGACTGCACCTGAATCAACCATTTATCGGATCATTAAGAACGTCAAGGAGAGAGGTTCAGTTGTTGTGAAGAAGGCTTCAGGGCACTCAAGTCCAACAAGCACCAGGACAGCTTCCTAAAGGTGATTCAGTTGCGAGATCGGGGCACCACCAGTGCAGAACTAGCTCAGGAGTGGCAGCAGGCAGGTGTGAGTGCATCTGCATACACAGTGAGGCGAAGACTTTTGGAGGATGGCCTGGTGTCAGGAAGGGCAGCAAAGATGCCAGTTCTCTCCAAGAAAAACATCAAGGACTGATATTCTGCAAAAACTGCAGGGATTGGACTGCTGAGGACTAGGATAAAGTCATTGTCTCTGATGAAGCCCCTTTCTGATTGTTTGGGGCATCCAGAAAAATGATTGTCCAGAGAAGAAAGGGAGAGCGCTACCAACAGTCCTGTGTCATGCCAGCAGTAAACCATCCTGAAACCATTCATGTGTGAGGTTGCTTCTCATCCAAAGGAGTGGGCTCACTCACAATTCTGTCTAAGAACACAGCCATGAATAAAGAATGGTTCCAAAGCATCCTCTAAGACCAACTTCTCCCAACCATCCAAGAACAGTTTGGTGAAGAACAATGCCGTTTCCAGCATGATGGAGCACCGTGCCATTAGGCAAAAGTGATAACAAAACATGGAAAAGGTTGACAAACAAAAACCCACAAATTTTGACAAACTCAAAGCATTGCTTTTGCAATGTCAGGATTTGGCCCAGAACTGACTGACAGCATGGCAGGGCAAATTACAAAGGTCTTGACCCTGCACATATTGACTCTTTGCATAAACTTTATGTAATTGTCAATAAAATTAGAAAAAAAAGAAATCCTTGTAAAATTATACTTCAGTGCATCATAGAAACATCTGACAAAAAGATCTAAAAACACAAACACTGAAGCAGCAAACTTCGCGAAAACAAATTTGTGTCATTCTCAAAACATATGTATATATATGTACACACACACACACACACACAAGCGTACGGTACTGTGCAAATGTCTTGATCCAAACCCTTTAATTTTTTTTTTAAACAACGTACCTAAAGATACAAGGGGCCTAGATAAAGGAGTTCCAACCACTCAGCATTCAGCACCACCAGTATACTGATCACCGCCTGATCATCTGGAATCATCTGCACCTGTTTCTTCACTGGTTCAGGCCTTAGATGTGCTTTGTTCTGCTTGAATGATTCATACGTAGGTCACTGTGTGGCTTAACAAATAAAAAAATATTCCTCTGATACTGGTCAGGTTCAGGGACTGGACTGAAAATGAAAGTGCTTCAGGAATCCCGGAGAACATGAAAAATACAAGAAAGTTTGGCTATAATGGACGTGTGGTTGTGTGCAGAATCCAGTGGGTGTTGGGCCTGAGGTTATGGTTACTAGAGGGCTGCAGAAGTGGAGCTGCTTTTATCTGCTTTCCTTTATTGCTCATGGGTTTACAGCCATCTGCAGATCCGCCCTCTCTGTCTACACTATTTACACTACAGGAGGCAGTTTAGCCCCAGGCAGCTTAGCTCCATCCATCTGGAGCAGCCTGGTTCGAGGAACGCTATGCCAGGATCAACCCAGTAACACTGTGGTACCCATTACTGTGTACCGATCTGAAGGAGAATTTTATATGGATGTTGATGATGGTAAAATAGTTGCAAATCTGAAGTAAATCACTTCTCTTTGGCTCACGATACCCTGCATGTATCCCTCCACCATGAATAGGTTTAGCTTTAGGACCAAAACCGTCTCAAAACTTTGGCGGAACAACGGCAGCATAACCACAAGCATTTCATGGAATAACTTTCTGTGAGGGAGCGTTTAGAGAACCACATGTCTGGTACCATTCACTTCCAATGTGAACATTTCTGGAGTCATTAAGTTTCTCCAGGATTAAGCATTTCAGAATTCTTTACAGTGAGAAAGTGTCAAGCCTCCAGGGCCTTTACTCTGCAGAATGCAGCACAGCAGAACAGAGCAGCCGCAGGTCTACAGAGTCCCGTCATAAAGACACCTGTTACTGTGAAGCAGAAGATCAGGAAGAGGAGGAATAATAATACCGCTCCTTCACCATGAGTGTGCATTTTCAACCACAAACACTCCCCACCTACCGCCCCCATTAAAACTGTCTGAGCACGCCTTCCATCTCAACCCTGGAGCACTTCCACTGTGTTGATGTAATATTACGCAGTTATTACAAGAAAAGGCTAGGGTATCCCAAGGCTAGTAGTACCACCTCTGAGGTACCGAGCAAGGTACCGTCCCCACACACTGCTCCCCGGGTGCTGTGTTCCTGGCTGCCTGCTGCTTCACTTGGTGAATGGGTTAAATGCAGAGGAAGAATTTCATGCCGTTCAAACTGTGCTGTGGTGTGTTCAGGAATGACAGAATGGTCACTTTACCTTTACTTTTAGGGTTGCACCGACTGACACCTGGGACATTGTTCTAACAATGCTGGTCCTACAAGTGGACCCATTCATGGTGGAAGGATAAATGCAGGGCGTCATGAGAAAAATATATTTTACTATTGTCAACATTCATACAAACACTGGGAGACGTGGAGCTTCACCAGGGGGTATTCGTTTATATTCGTTTTGGAGACATCTGGTTCCATTCACCTCCACTGTAAAAAAATCAGTCTCTACAACGGTTTCACACCAGACTGCTTGGTTCACAAATACTGAATTGTGCTGGAATTCCCCTTAAACACCACACACACACACACGTACACACAGGTTACCACAGATCTGAGCCAGTGAACATCTAACAGGTTATAAGGTTTGATGACATCATAAATCACCCCACAGCACAAACATACATACACATACTGAGGAAGTGAAGGTGAACAATAAAACTTTAACCTGTGAAGATGTAATCCCTAACTTTCCCACTTGCTGCACATCCCCTCACACAACTGGCACCACCTGGTGGTAGAGAGATGCTAGTAGCAGTGAGTGTGTATCAAGTTCTGGTCAACATGTGCAGGTATTTGAAATAAGATTTATTTCAGGTTCTCAGGAGCTTCACTCTTCAGGGTGGTGGTTGTTTCAACTGCACTCTGAAATGCCCCGCAACACAAACACAGCAAAAGTCTTTCATTAATTACCGTTCAAGTTACGGGAATGTGCAAATTATCAGGACTTAACGACAGAGTTACAAAAAAATTAAAGTTAAAATAACAAAATACAAAACAATAGACGAAAAACAGAGCTGTGTATGATATGCAAACAAATGTCCATACTGAAATGGCAAAAGTTGAAAAACCTTTTTTTCTGTGGGAAAAAAAAATTAAGTAAAATAAAGGATTAAAAGGCGCTGATGAGCAGGGGAGGGTTTGTTAGTGCCACAGTTTTTCCACACAGCAATTTTCCGGAAAGGCACATGCATCCTTTGCATCGTGGTTGTCAGGTCCCACACTGCACTGGGGTTCAGAGTTTGAGGTCCAAGGTTTAGTGAGAAACGCAGCTGAAGGCAGAGTTTTACAGCAGTTCTGATTGTCAGTTATACCTTCCCAACCATTCGGCCCAAATTTGCAGCATAATTTTTTTAACAGCCACAAGAGATCAGAGTGTGCTGGACTGAGACAGAACACACTCCATTAGTCCAGCACCAGATTAGTCCAGCCAAGAGCCAGGCCAGATTAGCCTAGAACGAGACTGGTTAACCTAGAAACAGATCAACTTCAGCCCAGAGCCAAATGAGCTTCATTAGTTTCAAACCAGAGGAGCTTAGTCTAGAGTAGTCTCATTAGTCTCAGGAAGATCCAGGAGATTGACAGGTAAGCTCCACCCGGGTCCAAGAAAACAGTCTAGCTTCCAGACTAGCTGCCTCAGCCTACAATCAAACTAGCTGTGTTAGTCTGAAGCTACACTTGCTTTTTTTGTCAAGATTCAGATTAGCCTAGTCTAAACTCAACCTATCTTTGTCTAAAGTATCTGACCAAGGACTGACCGAGTGGAATGTCTCTTCTATCGGACAGGCCTAACGTTGGGCCTGATTTATTAAACTGCGAGTCTATTATTTATCTCATTATTCAGTATGCACTGTGAGTAATGTGGTGAATACAGTGGCACAGTTTCTTAATCAGGGATTAAGCCTAGACCTGGACTACACAGCATGTTAAAATAAAAATACTGTCTAGCACCAGACTGGGGCATAAAACCATAGAACTGAAGGTGTTATGTTACATGGTTAACCTGCTTTATGAGTCCTCCCTGGTTCAGCACACCTGACTATAAGGGTTATTTATATTTAGTTGATGAGCAAGACCAGGTGCAGGGAAACTGAGAAGTGTGCATTTTGAGGAAGTTTACACAACTGTCTTTCTCAGTTAGCCAGATCCTTTAAGCCTAAACTTAAAGGCTTAAGTCTCATTTAAGTCTTAAACTCTCTAACTAAAAAGTGAAAATCTCTGCTTCGTCCAGAAGAGATATACCGGGGAGCTCTAACCAGGTTCAGTCTGGCGTATCTGAGCCTGGCTGGTGCTTTATTATCTCCCTCAGATCAGCTGATTTAACAAACTGTTCTGGAAAGACAAGTTGGACAGACCAAAGGTCTCTTACATTACTGAGTCGGCATGGAAGATTAACCAAAAATAAAAATTCTACCACATAACGTGGTCCAAACAAACAGACAGACAAACAAAAAAACATTCCACTGTTTACACATCTGTATGAAAGTTTATCAAAAGTGAGCAAGGTTAATCGGTAGGTTTAGAAAAAGCTGGACACTGAGCTCTGGTTAAAACCCCGTTCTTGCGGGACGGTCACTCCGCTGCCTTTGGTTTTGCCTCTGCTGTTGCATAGCAACACAATTACTGTCACAGTAGCAGCGTGAAGGAGATGCAAGAGTGTGCGGTATGAGTGGTAGTGGGAGTGTGTGTGTGTGTGTGTGTGTGTGTGAGAGAGAGAGAGAGAGAGAGATAGAGTGAGTTCAGGCACTCTGTAGGCAGCTGGAGCAGGTGTGTGGCGCCCCCTGCCTGCGGCTCTGCAGCTGTACGGTACAGTGAGACACACTGTGTGACTTCATCAACACATGACGAGCTTTGGCTTGCACTTCCTCCCACTTCCCCATGCTATCCGGCACTGGCGAGAAAAAAACAAAATGTTATTTTTACAATACATTCCCTGGCCAATTTATTAGAAACACCTGCCTTCCATTCACTGACCAATTTATTAGAAACACCTTGTACTTCCACTCGCTGGCCATTTTATTTATGCATAACAGCTTCTAAATGAAGTTGCCCTGTATGGCCAAAAGTATGTGGACATGCAGTGAAGTATTTCATATGGTGCGGTGTCTACATCATGTATAATAAAAGGCAGTGAGTGTATGTGACTCACTGAGTTGCAAGTGTGCGATGGCTGCCGTTTTATCAGATGTTAGAGCCCACAGCTTCAGCTCCACTACTGCCTCCACGTGTTCCAGCTTCAACAAATCCGCCTTTATCACACTTACATCCAGGTGCCGTGGAACACCTGAGCGAGAGAGGGGAAGAAAGAGAAAGAGATTGTGGGATAGAATAAATGATAAGAACAGAAGAAATAAGAACAGAATGAAAGAAAGAGAGGGGGAAAATATTCCTCCATGTAGGTCAGCGTGTCTCACTTCAGACCCCCCTTGGGTAGGGTCCACCCCACCTGTTCTGAGCATCAGCAGGTTTAATATTAGTCCCACAGTGCAGATTAACCACATGGGGTTTCACTCACTTTCCATCACAGCAGCTCAGGACAAGCGTGTCAGGAAAACACAGGACAGCGGAGTCCAGGTAGCCATTAGCGCCATGCTAATGATCCGTGTATAAGCTCATATAATGAATCTCAGAGCTACACTGTAAGGACTCAAACTGTAAACACACCGTCCAGCTGAACACACTCAGCTGCGTCTGATGGTATATACAGTACTGTGCAAAAGTCTGGCGCCCTCCCTCATTTCTTCATATTTTGCTTCCAAAGATCCAGATTTTTCTGTATTTTTAATATAGTTTTGAGGAACAGTTCTCCAGGCTTTCAAAGTTCTCTCATTTTCAGTCCAGTCCCTGAACCTGACCAGTTTCAGAGGAATGTTTTATGTCTGTTATGCCACGCAGTGACCTACATCTGAGTCATTCAAGCCTAACAAAGCACATCTATCTTAACCAGTGAAAAACTAGCACATGATTCCAGATTATCAGGCGATGATCAGTATACTTGAAGCGGCTAACTGGCGACCAACAAGGTTCAGGAGCCGCAGTAGGCTAAGCAGGGGAATACATTTGTCTTACGCGCAC
>JBBPCX010070432.1:0-10654 GCA_037974365.1 Hydrocynus forskahlii
ACAGTAATACTGGACTTCCACAAGAACTCACTGATATACTGAACATAACATCACTATTTACTGTAGAATGTTATTAGAATGTTTTTGTCTTATTTAGTATATTTAGCCATATCAATATGAATAAAACACTCACTGCTCATCTAAACATTTTCTAAATGTTATATTTGCATGCAGATGCAGGCATCTAAGACTTTTGCACAATACTTAATGTCCAAGAGTTTGTAGATGCCTGTTTCTCCAGCTTTTCCTCTGAGACATCATAGAAGCGTCTGTCCTACTTTACTGCAGTAGCAGCCTCTACTCTTCTGGCAAAGCACTAGATGTTGAGACACTGACTGTATTCAGCCACTGGAGCATCAAGGATGTCCTGATGTTGGATGATCAGCTGCTCCAGGTTTTGGATGGAGCACCATCACTCCAGTGAGTGCAGTTCCACTCCACCTTTGCTGCTGTTCACTACTCAGAGGCACTAATCACATAAGGGGTGTTGAATTAATGCATTAATTTCCATCAATTAATGTAAAAAAAATGTGGTAAAAAATTGACGCTGATTAATCGTGCCATGTGACTTGAACACGGTCCATTCTGGCCACAAGTGCTCTGTAAAATGAAAGCCGAGAAAGGAATGCGCTCCTCGTTCCCGTGAATGGAAATTTTATGTTCAAAATTGGACAGAATGAACGGTGGGTAGGAGTTTCGTTATCATTGAGGTACATCAGGTCTAAACTATCATCTCGACGCAAAGCACGTAGGAGTGAACCCAGCGGTCCGAGCCAGAACAGCCCGATCCCAGCACCGGCGGCCCGCCACACTGGACCAGGCACTCAGACCCAAACTGACCCGTCTACCTGTAACTCCCTAGCAAAGTGTTGCTGAGTTTATTTTGTCTCTTACCGATTTGGCGATATTCTACTTATCCACCCAGAGACCTGTATGAGTGAAACACGCGAGTGCAACTCCCCGAGAAAACTCAACGCTATAACCCCCACACACCCCCACCCCAGTTCCAGACCCCCCAACAGTGCCCCCCCCCCACATTAAAATGCTTCTGGTGCCAGTGTGTGTATGTACATTGTGTTAAACTGCAGCTTATAGATGGACTTAGTTCTATCAATGTTCTTGCTGAAGCGTTTTTTATTTTACTTCCCTTAGCATATTAGGCCAAATTGCACATGAAACATGCAAAAAGGTTTTGCTGTAAACATTTATATATATATATTTATATAAAAACAGCCTCGGTATGGGTCACAATCCGTCGAAATCCTAAGACAGACCCTGCGGGAATGTCCTGAATGTGCTGGTTTCCTCTGCAAAGCTCTTTAATTTCAACAACCCTCTGAATCCAGTCATTTTCATGTAGAAAACATAATCTATTATTGTGATATTGGTTTATTATTTGGCCTCTAAAGCAGATGCTGTTCCAATCCTTTTAAAGATTACGGATATTGTGATATCCCTGCATAGCAGAGGAACACATAATAAAGTTACACATGACCAAAGTTAAACTTGGGGAAATAAAGAATTACAGTAGAGCATTGAGTCTACCAATGCGTATTCATTTTCTGCTGTTGTTCAGAGGAAAGGTATGCAAGCCTATGGCCCTTTTCTCAATATAAATGTCAACTGACAGTAAACAAATTACATTCATACTGTTTATGGAGAACTTGGACTTGCTCGGACTCCTTCAGGCCTTGTCCTCAGTCCCTTATGTAAATAACAGACTTTCTGTGTTTACAAACCTGACTTTGGCCTCTACAGATATTTTATTATGAGTCGTATTTCAAGCGCATACCAAAATGATGTACGCCAGTGTGGAAACCGCACATGATGCCTGGGGAGGGTGAGTGAAAACAGCAGATCCAAAGAGGGACAATAAGCAATTAGAAATCTGACAGGGTCAAATTCCTTTATTCCTCATTATAGTGAGGGACAGCTGAGGCCTGGCTGAATAAACAGCCCTATTAATGAAGGTTTCATGTCCTCTGTTGTCTGGGAGCATGTTCACTTCTGTGTTTCTAGTAACTTCTGAAGCTTTCTTGTCCTCTGATATTTAGAAATACTTAATGCCTTCAAAAATGGATGCTGGGCCGCAATATGCCAGTCAATCTTTGAAGGACAGTATCTTGAATTAAGCAATAAAACAAGAGTGAGAGCGTTTGGCCAAATCACTGCCATTATGTTATATCCAATAGCACAGTACCTTGAGTGTCCTATTGCTTTTATTTAACAGTAATGTAAAAATCATAGCAATCATAGCTTTTTTAAAAACCAGAACAGGGTTGTGTTGGGGGTGGGGGTAAGGACGCTTGCCCATTTGGACTTTAGTTCTCCTTTTGGGTAAAGACCTGAGATTGGTTGGGTGGCAGGGACTCAACCCGAGGTCACGGTTCCCTTTTTGGCAAAGCTTGTGCGCGCCCCCCCCCTACAGAAACTTTATTTGGTTTGGTTTAGTTTGACAAATTGGTTGACAAAAATGGCCTGTGGTTGGTAGGTTTGCAGGAGATTGAGTTTTTTTCAACCCCCTCGATAAACTTAATGCCCCCCAATCTCCATCTGAGCACCTGCCCTTCTACGTCTCTGGACGAAACTGTTGTTTTGTTCCTGGCAGTATTTTAACAGTGTATCTTGTTTTCTGAATTGCATTCTGTTTGCGTCTGACTAATTCCAACTTCATGGGTGCCGAATAAAATGCCCGTTTCAGGGTAACAACAGGTTTGGAATTTGAGGCCTGCAGTCGTACTCTTCTACAGAATCTGACCCGATGAGGTCCTGCCCACCGTACCTTTTCAGTCTTAGCCTTTATCATTGATTGTATCCAAAGGTGCCAGACATTTTTCTCCCTCATAGCTGCTGTTGCCATGTACGTCATTGTTACAGTATGTTGGGTACCAGACTGTATTCAATAAGTACTTGTTCTCAGGGGTCCACGTTTATGTGTTATTTTCTCCATTGTTAAGCTGTAGTGCCGCACAGTCTGCACAAATAAGACTAACTGAGATAAACTGGTCCCTGGGAAGCAGGTTTTCCCATCAGAGCAGCGTACCTTAACTGTAACTGCAGCACAATACCCTCACATCCAGAGTATAGAAATTAAAGGGGAATTCCACCGACCCTTAAACATTCTTGTGTTATTCATTGCTGAGATGTAAACAGACATTTAGAGTGCTTAGGTGTGTGTTAGAGACACTTATGAACTTGGATTTTCTCTACAGCGGTGGTTGTAAGAATCGGGTGCCCAAAATACATGACTATTGACTATGACTATATACACGTTCCTGCATGCACCACAACACTACAAATGCTAAGAAATATGTTTTTTGGGTGCAAAAACTATTGTAAAATAATGTTTGTGCATTAAATAATGTATTTGCAATCGCTTAATGTCGTGGTTTTCTGAGAGGTCACCCTGAAATTCTTCAGATGTCTGGTGCCCATCACTGAGAGCAGCTCTGAACACGTCTCACTACTCTGAGCGACGTCAGTGACACTGGTGTAACTATCAGCAGAATTTCGCTTGAAAAGTTTGTGTTCTTTGTTTTTTGGGGCAGATTTTTCCCAGCTTTGCTTTGAACAATCAACAAAATCATTTACATTATATGAACAAAATTATTGGGACACACCGCTTGATTATTGTGATTCAGGCGGCCCCTTCCTTCCAGTGAAGGACAATCTTAATGCTTCAGCAGAACAAGACATTTTGGACAACGCCATGCTTCCAATTCTGTGGACCCAGTTTCAGGAAGAACCTTTTCTATTCCAGCATGACTGTACCCCAGGTCCATAAAGACGTGGCTGGATGAGTTCAAGAACTTGACTGGTCCACACAGAGCCCTGACCTCAACCCCATCCAGCACCTTTAGGATGAACTGGAACCGAGATTGTGATCCAGACCTTCTCGTCCAACATCAGTGTCTGACCTCATAAATGGTCTTCAGAATGGGCACAAATTCTCCACAGGAACTCCAAAATCTTGTGCAAAGCCTTCCAAGAAGCGTGGAAGCTGTTACAGCTGTAAAGGGGGACCAACTCCATATTAAAGTCTATGTATCTGAATGCAATGATATTAAAATCCCTATTGGTGTGATGGTCAGTTGTACTTTTATCCATATAGTATTCATCTACTGTAGTTTCAATAAACTTTTATTTTACACTTTATTTGAAGTAAAATGGACAAAAATGAATCACACTTCATTAATTCCCAATTAAATAATTTATTAGTAAATTATAATTACTTTGTTAGTGGACCAGCATCTTTGGTTCATGTTTTTACTGGAAACCTTTTTTAGAGAAACATTGGCCTGTTCCTTGTCCCCTTTTCCTGTAAAAATGTCAATATGCAGTAGCGATGGATCTGCACTGCTGGCGAAAAAACGCCAAAAACACAGTTTCCTCTCCCGCCCAACTTCTCGCATGGGGACGCATTTAGAGTGCATTGTTCCTGTAACCCCCAGGCCTGACACCCCCCATTCTTTATTTAAATATCAATCTTAAGTGTGATCTTGGAGGAAGCCCATTCGGGCGGCTATTAATATCCCCTTGTTAGCAGTTTTGATGAAGCTAAGTGTGAGAAATGCTGTATTTATAACTTTGTATGCTGGGACTCATGAATAGGCGGCATGAACTGATCGCTAAGTAAATGTCCTGTAGAAGAATGGGGCTTCATAGAAAAGAAAGGAAAAATAATGCTTTATCGTGAAGCCAGAACAATGTAACAGATTTTTCCCCTTTGACCAGTTCAGTTTTTTGCTTTTTTATTCTCAAAAAGTTGCTTTTTATTGCATTTTTTCCACATTTAGTCGTCAGCTCCCAACTCTCTCAGCCTTCTAGAGGGCTTGTTTTTGTGTTACAGTGACCCTTCCTGACTCTCCCTCTTCCCCTCTGGAAGCTCCTCTCGTGTTTGTTACTGTTTCTGTGTGGATCTCATCCAACTTGCGTGTGGAGGACATGGGCCAGTGATGAGGAGAGATCAGTTTGTGTCATGTTTTGTCAGGTTAAGCAGTCCTCATGCCACTTAAGCTCTTTTGGACAAAAACTCAACTTATGTGTGTATGTATATGTAATTATATGTATATGTATGTGTGTGTGTGTGTGTGTGTGTGTGTGTGTGTGTGTTTGTGTTTGTGTGTGTGTTTGTGTTTGTATATATATATATATATATATATATATATATATAGATAGATAGATAGATAGAGATAGATAGAGAGATTATATGTATATGTATAAATATGAAATTAACAGCTGTGAAAATCTTTTGTTACATGAATTTTCATTACAAGAATGTCTTTTCCTTCCCCTTTGTAGATATGAGTTTTTGTTCCCACACTGGCAATAGGAAATTGTAACAGAATGTACATTTTAACAATCCATATTTTTATTTTGCACTTTCGGGAACAAAATGGGAAATTAGTTGCATTATTTATTTATAATACAATTGTTTGATTGTTTGTGACTTGCAAAATACGAGACTGCTTAAAGTGGACATGATGATTCAAGCTTCAAGAGTTATCAAATAATTTCAATTAAAAAGAAATCTGGAAAGGCTAAACTAAGGTTATAAAGAGATACAGAAAGTGTAACACATCAGAATGTCAGTGCTGTAAAGTGCAGTGTGCTGGTTTGCAGGTTGATGTATAAACATGTGGCGTTGGCCCTGTTTCAGAAGGTCATGGGTTTGAATCCCAGGACTGCCAGTGGGCGCTGTGTTCCTGGCCGCCCACTGCTTCTCTTGATGAATGGATTAAATGCAGAGAAGAATTTCACACTGTGTGCTGTGGTGTGTTCACATGTGACTATAAGGAGCCACTTTACTTGACTTACCCAAAAATGAGAGACAGCAGGTGAGATACATGGTGCTGCTAAAATCAGAAGTGATGGTGATACAGTTCTGAATGCCCAGCTCAGAGGAACCAACTGTGTTCTCTGAAAATGTTCCTGAAGACTGGAGTGAATGGTGAACCTCTAAAGTCACTATTAGCAAATGATCACGGCTTCCTTCTCTTTTCCACAGGTACTTTTGATCCCAGCATTCCAGAGGAGGGTCCCTCAGCACCCCCTCCTGGCTGGTTGGACAGTGTATCTGGTTATGAGGGTCATAAAGGAGGCGGTGAGTGTTTCCCATTATAATAAAGCATTAAACTGACCGACGTGCTCTTTGGCTGGGAAGCAGAACAACAAACCTGTTTCCAGGCACTTCAAATTTGGATAATGTTCTTGTGCAATATTACTCAACTGTTTAATCTGTGAATTGACTGAATGTCACTGAATGTTTATAGACAATAAACTATTGTTTATTGTCTATTTTTTTGTTTTCTATTGTCTATTATCTTTTATTCTACCTAGCACTGAGCATGCTACTGTCAAAAGAGTTTCCCTCGGAATAAACAGAGTTCCTTCTTATCTTATATTATCTTTTAAACAACCTGAAATCGCAATGGCGTCCCTACTCACAATAAACACGACTGATCACATCATATGGTTTAAAAGAATAAATTCTTTTTATTCCTTATTAAATTGAAATGCTTACAATCTAAAATAGCTTCTGACGGTGCAGCAGGGACCAGGACAAAATAAAAATATCCTATTTCACCCCCAAAAACACTCAGGCGCATGGAAAGAAACCCTGTGGACTTTTTCGCTTCATCACAAAAACACTGTTTTTTTATTGGAAACAGGATTAAAATGATGGGTAAACCAGTGAGTAGAAACAATCCAAAAGCAGCTTTACAAATACATTTTTAAACATTTTATAAAAGCTTTATCAATAAAATTTACATTCTAAAAAAAATGGAAAGAAGGTAGAGCCGTTTCTAAATTAAAAAGGTGGAAAATTTTGTTGAGGAACTGATATTTATTTTTTTGCTTTGGACCCTCTTAAAGGCCTCTTATGACAAATGCATTTCTTATTAAGTCAGTACATATAATGTGATTACAAGAATTTAAACTGTGTTAAAGTACTTCCTTACAGGAAAAACTCATCACATTACTGTGATATTCTTTGCTCCACCATGTATTAGATTGGTTTATTAGGGATAGCTGTAATAAAAAATACATTTTGTCTCACTAAACTCTGATATCTGACCATAAATAGAGTTACAACTGGGTGAGTGAGTTTCTAATGGGTTGTATTTTCTACAGAAAATACAAATTCAGGTCTTCTGTATGATCACATAGTCATTTGATCACAGAAAGTTAAAAATGGATGGTATTTTAATTATAAAGCAATGCTTTAGGTGTCAAAAAGGTCAAATCCCATCCATAAAGGGCCAGTGTGGGTGCAGGTTTTCATTCTAAACAAGCAAGAGCCCACTTGATCAGCTGTTTGAAGACTGAGACCAACTCAAATCAGGTGTTAACACCCCTGCTTTATACCTTCAGCTGCCGTTCTACATAAAAGTAATGGGATAAAATGAGGATCCTCCCCCAGGACAGTTCTGATGAAAAGAACAGAGACTTTTGATGCTTCTCATTTGACCAACAGATTGCACAGATCAGATCTGTCCTCCTCCTCCTGACTTTGTCCCTCAGCCTGAAAATGACAAGAACGCGTCCGTCCCTAATGTGATGTATGCTCAGTTTTATTTACACCACATACAGTGCAAGTACTAATGTTGTCCTCTTGATGATACCACTTTACAACAAGACTACCCTTATAAAGGGTTTCTAAATCATTTCTAATTAGGTTGTTAATTAGGTTGTAGAGAGTTTATAAATCATTAGTAAGCAGTCATAAACAAGTTATAACAGGCTCACTATTTGGCAAAAACTGGTGTTATAATGGTAGAGGCATGTTAACAAAGACCTGATGAAGCTGACAGTTTAACATTCTGTCTGAGTTAGAGACAGGATAAGCTCTGAAACTAGTGAGATCTGAGATCTCGCCAAATAGTGAGCCTGCATCAGTATCTGACAACTGTTTAAAACTGCTTATTAGTGTGCATAAACTTCTCCTCGGAGCTCTTGCTGAATTTTGGAACCGCTCCAACATCAAAACGTCCATTAATATCCATAGTTGTGTGCTTGTATATAACTTTGAGATTGGATGATCAGGGGCCAAGTATTGATTATTTAAACATATAGAGATAGAGACAGAATGGTCATAAGGGACAGACAAAAAGGCAAAGAAACCAAACATGGAGCAACAAACATAGAGCAAAACACACAACACACTCATAAAACGGATCTTGAGACACTAAAGCCCAGGGTAAATATATTAAAAAAGACATGTGTGACTGTTTGTTGTGGTTTTATTAAAAATAATCAGCCTGAGACAGCTGCTACACATTCAGGCATCTTTACCCATAAATGGCTTGATAAGAGCCGACGAACGTTTGAGTGTGCAATCATGCAATCACACTTCACATTTTCTTGCAGAAATGCTTCTTCTAGTTCATGATTTATAAATGCTGTACAACCTAATGAACAACCTGATTATAAATCATTCATAAACTCTTCATAAGGGTAGTCTTATTTTGAAATGTTACCGTTTTGACATGTACACAGGTTGCTTTGCAATGTATCATATATTCCGAAGGTCTTGGTGTATTGGAGATGACTGGATTGTGATTGGACCTACAGGGTGCCTCAGGTGTCTGAAGATGTGGCCAGAGAGGCTCTACTCAAGTTTGTCGGGAAAAAGTGGAAATATAGCAGGAAACCAGCTCAACACCTGGTCTTCAAGGATTTGAAGCCTTTTACCGTATATCGTGTAAATCCATCGCCTCCGTGTTTTGTCATGCCTGAAGCACTGTGATTTTATAATGATTTTATTATGCCGTGTTGCCTTGCATTGCTACGGTACACTCACATTTCACTTCTTGTTTTAGTATCGCTTGGAAACCTTTACTGAGTCCAGATCAAGTGCTTGGGAGTGTGAGACCTATACAGGTAACATTTAGCACTTTAATAAAGTTCACCTTTACATTCAGTGTTTGTTATTTCAGTGTCTGTTGAAAATAAACAAGAGTATATGCTTAAATATGACATTTTGATGCACGTTTTAGCACTCAGTATCTGTTTATTTGAGTTTAACATTTAATAAAACATTAATTTATTTAAAATATAATATGCCATAGCTTTTGCGTTGGCCACATTTCCAATATGTTACATTAACAAATAAATCAATCATTTGTATCATGAGTAGAATACAAGATGTTTTATTACGGGTTGAAAATCACATAAGAAAAATGAAACCTTATGTATATGTAGTTGTCATTTGACACCAAAACAAACAAGTTGAAAGTGTTACCTGGAATGTACAATGCAGAGGGCGATTTGAATGTAAATCTAAAATCAGTTATCAGTGTATAAAAGATCAGAGCTCAAGGAAAAGCTCAACAAAAGATCTGTGAGAGCCCTGGTGAAGTAGTAATTTTATCTTTGGTAGAATCGTAATTTATTAGGACTTTTTAATAAAGGTCTGGGTTTATTAGTGTGAGTGACGTGTGGACGCAGTGGGTAGCGCTGTTTCCTCACACCTCCAGGGTTGGGGGTTTGAGTCCGGGTCCTGGTCCTGGCCTGTCAGGTGAACTGGGGATTCTAAATTGACCGTAGGTGTGAGTGTGAGTGAATTGTGTGTGTGTGTGTGTGTGTGTGTGTGTGTGTGTGTGTGTGTGTGTGTGTGTGGGCCCTGCGGTGGGGGTGATTCCTTCAAAGCACACGTGTACAGTACTCTGGATAAGAGTGTCAGTCAAATGACTTCAGAAATCCAACCTCTCTCAGGATTTCATACGTTTATTTAAAGAACTTTGCTTTCTCATCAGGGCAGTTTGTGGACGGACCCCAGTATGGCGTGATCCCCCAACCGTGGCAAGTGGAGGTGCAGTACCCCCCTAAATTCACTGATACAGTCCAGAAAGTGCGTGTTCCCCACGCCTCCTCTGTGAAGGTAGTACCTTTATCAGTATATTTCATCTTTTTTAACCATTATTCTTGCAAATTTTAAATTCCTTACTAGAGATTCCTCAAACTGTATGTTAAGGCCTAGATATTCAAGTAAGTACATTGTCGCTGTTGGGACAAAACATTATATCTGCATTTTTAATCAATAAACAGGGTTGCTATCGTGATATATGTTTCCATTATTTTGCCCGCATGTGGTATTTTTTTTTAGCATATCAGAGCTCTTTTCCTAACTGCTGTATTGTAATCTATTGTTGTTGTTCTGTAGAACATATGGTGTAACCGTTGTCCCTCAAGAGGAGGATTTTAAGTGCTTGTTCATTTTCAAGCTGTGTGTTTATTATTTCTCTTTTTGTTTGTCTATGATTGTTGTTGCCTCAGCCTTGTTATCGGTGTCACGGGAAGGGACAAGTACGCTGTACTCACTGCCATGGCAGAGGACGGGTAAGTGGACACAGAGAATTAATATTCTGGTCTTTCTTCATTGATCCTTACTGGATCTAACTTACATGTAGGGTTCATGATAAAATTTACAGTGTTAGTGTTTCCATTCCAAGAAATTTTCACAATTTTCACTGTACTGAACACAAAATATTCTGACTCAAAACACATTTATAACAGAATATACACTATATGGACAAAGGCATTGGGATGTCTGACCGTTACACCAGCACGGAAGGCTTTCCACTAGATTTTGGAGTTTCTGTGGGAATTTGTGCCCATTCATTCTGTAGAGCATTTATGAGGTCAGACACTG
>JBBPCX010070433.1:0-10653 GCA_037974365.1 Hydrocynus forskahlii
AGCGAGGGGGCGAAAGGCTCGCGGAGGACGGCTTCCGGGACCTCACGCTCGCCGAGGGACCATCCACCGACGGGCCCTCCACACCCCTCTCTCTCCCTGACCGCAGAGCCGGCTAGTACGGGTGCGGGCATTCTGTTACGCGGCGCCGTAACATTGTGAAACAATACACACTTACTTGGTCTGAGTGGTATAACGTCATCTCTGTTGTCTCTAAACTGAATGATAGCAGGAGGAGGAAGAAAAGTCAACCAAAAGGCAAGATTCAGTAAATTGATAAACAGAGCGAGTATAATGATAGCTATATAATATGCTGTACAATAACAATTTCTACTTTTAGTTTTCTAGGATCACATGACCACATGTAATGCAAGCAAGAGACGTACAGTGGACTAGGTACCTGCTAGTTCCTCTGTAATGTTACTGTTGTTTGGATGCTAGAGTTTTATAAGTGAAGACCCTTTCTAAGGCTGTGGCAGTGTGCAAATTACATAGAAGTGTCACAAAATACAAGTAAGGAGAAGTGGTTACTTACTTCCATGTGTTAAAATAAGGTAGACACCATATTGCCATGAATGCCACTACTATCACAACTATCATGTTGTGCAATACTGCAGTCATTGCCATACGGTCAGCTTATTTGTGTATTACTGTGGTTATATTACAGATTGCCATTTGTATAATTAAGTTATGAAGTTATCACAACAGACAATAAAAAGATTAAAATCAATGTTTATTTTATACTACGCAAAGAAAAATAGCTCCAGTCTGCAAATAAATGCTACTAAATTAAGTATCATGTCACAAAGACACTGTACATGTTAAGTCTGCTCATCAAGTCAAAATGTAAACTTAAATATGGACTTGTTGGCTACTAGCCTGAGAAACTGCTTAACTACAGTATTTAAGGTAAAACAGCAAAAAATAGACTGAAGGGTTGTGTCAAAATGCAGCTCACAATGGGTGTGAAAGGCATGGTTTATTTGCCATTTTAATTTGATTCGTCTCTTGCTGTTAGGACAAGATGTTGTTCATTATTGTTATTTTCAACAGAACTTTGTTGTGGCTGTTAGGCTTTTAACAAGTAGGTTTTCTTTCAGTGACACAAACAAGAGATTTTGTAAATGCACCAGGAGATACAGACAGTCGTAAACTGCTTCCTACCCAAACACATTGTGAGGTCAGAACTAATTATGGTATAACTGTGGAGTTTAAAAAAGCTGACTTCATTTACCAAAGCAAATACTGAATATTTTAAAAGAGCACTGTCAACCCAAAATTATCGAAGGCCAACAGTGGCCATCCATTTTTATTATTTCCATCAGTTTGATCCCCAACAACACAGATTGCCTAAACCCCCAAGACCAGAGTGATTATCAGCTTGCCCTATAACATTCATGATGCCTTAGTTGTGTGGCAGAGCTAATGTCGCTGAGCATGTTATGCATATGCCTCAAAGCAAAATGTTTTCCCACATTGCCAACTGTCTGCCAAGATCCCATGGCAAAAAGTTGTGGAACCCCTGATGCAGCAAGCCGCATCTAAATATGTGGTCTTTATTGTCTACATCGGCTCCTGCTGTGCTGTCCTTTGGTCTGTGTGTGTGTGGGCAGCTGTGACACTTCTAAAGCAGCCAGGCCAGACCCTTGCTGCTATGCCTCAAAGTTACCCCATTGTCTTTGGCAGAGCATAGTTGGAGAGCGATTACATATTACATTTTTAGAAGCAGGTGAAAATGGACTGGCCTTGTTCACTTTGGCCTGACAGAGGCTAATGAAGTTGGTGAAATTTGAAGCAGTGGGCTGCTCATTAAGCGAGTTAAAGAAAAGCTCTTGCTAAATTTGCATGTCTCACTCTCAAGCTGCAGTGGGCAAATCACTGCATGTTAATACGAGTTAACATGTCCAGATCAAGCAATTTGATCACTTTCCTTCCTGTCAAGTTTGGAGATTATAAACAAAGCATTCAGCAGATCCCTGTAAGAAAAGTCAGTTGTCGTACTTACAGATTAGTAATGAAAGTCATGCTGCTTTCACGGCAAAAGATTTCAAGTTCAGAACTCCTATTTCAGAAAGATCAGAATACATTTTCACATTTGTCTGGAAAAACAGACATGAGTAAGTGAGTAAGCTTTTAGCACCTTAGGTCCAATTATTGTTTTTATACAGTGCCTTGAAAAAGTATTCATACCCTTGAAATTTTACACATTTTGACACCTTACAACAACAAACTTAAATTTTTCTGTGATAGACCAACATAAAGTAACACATAATTGTGAAGTGGTACAAAAACGATACATGGTTTTCAAAATTTTAAGCAAATAAAAATCTGAAAAGTGTGGCATGCATTTGTATTCAGATCCCCTGTATCAATACTTTGTAGAGCCACCTTTCGCTGCAGTTACAGCTGCAAGTCTTTTGGGGTATGTCTCTACCAGCTTAGCACATCTAGAGACTGAAATTTTTGCTCAAACTCAGCCATACTGGATGGAGAGTGTCTGTGAACAGCAATTTTCAAGTCTTGCCACAGATGCTCAATGGGATTTAGGTCTGGACTTTGACTGTGCCATTCTAATACATGAATATTCTTTGCTCTAAACCATTCCACTGTAGCTCTTGCTGTATGTTTAGTGTCATTGTCTTGCTGGTATGTGAATCTCCATCCCAGTCTCAAGTCCTTTGGAACTTCCAACAGGCTTTCTTCCAGGATTGCCCTGTATTTAGCTCCATCCATCTTCCCATCAACTCTGACCAGCTTCCCTGTCCCTGCTGAAGAGCATCCCCACAGCATGATGCTGCCACCACCATGTTTCACAGTGGGGATGGTGTGTTCAGGGTGATGAGCAGTGTTATTTTTCCGTCACGCGTATCGCTTTGCATTTAGGCCCAAAAGTTCAATTTTGGTCTCCTTCTTCCACATATTTGCTGTGTCCCCCACATGGCTCTTGGCAAACTGCAAACGGGACTTTCTGTCAGCAATGGCTTTCTTCTTGCCACTTTTCCATATAGGCCAGATTTGTGGAGTACAGAAATTACAGTTGTCCTGTGGACAGATTCTCCTACCCGAGCTGTGGATTCCTGCAGCTCCTCCAGAGTGACCATGGGCCTTCTTTGACCAGTGCTCTCCTTGCTCAATCTGTCAGTTTAGGTGGATGGCCATGTCTTGGTAGGTTTGCAGATGTAGCATACTTTTTCCATTTTTGGATGATGGTTTGAGCAGTGCTCCTTGAGATGGTCAAAGCTTGGGATATTTTTTTATAACCTAAGCCTGCTTTAAACTTATCTACAACTTTATCCCTGACCTGTCTGGTGAGTTCCTTGGTCTTCATGATGCTGTTTGTTCACTAATGTTCTCTAACAAACCACTGAGGCCTTCACAGAACAGGTGTGAACAGGTGAACAGCCTAAATTACACACAGGGGAATTCTATTATCTAATTCATTGCACTGGATTTTATTTAGGGGTATCAGAGTACAGGGGGCTGAATACAAATGCACGCCACACTTTTCAGATTTTTATTTGCTTAAAATTTTGAAAACCATGTATCATTTTTGCACCACTTCACAGTTATGTGCTACTTTGCTACATTTGCTATCACTGAAAATCTCAGTAAAAAACATTTAAGTTTGTGCTTGTAAGGTGTCAAAATGTGTAAAAGTTCAAGGGGTATGAATACGTTTTCAAGGCACTGTATGGTTTATGCATCAAAAACTGCCTTGAGTTACTTGTTCAAGACTATTTTTCAGTCTCTCCTTATCTCTTAGATAGTTTTTGTGCCTTTAAGACTGTTATATGTAAAAGATCTATGTTCTGATTGGCTGGTGTGTCTTGCCTCAGTCAAAAAGCCATCCAGACTGAATCACCCTCTTTTGAGTTCAGTGTGATGGGGCAGGGCTAAACTGCCATTTGTAAATACACTGGCTTTCATGACATTGTGAATTCTATGCTTTTGCATCTTAGTTTCCATCAATAGATTGTATTGAGTAGTGAATGTGTTATATTTTGGAGCATTAACAGTGTTTGTGTACTACAGGGGGTCCTCAAATTATGACACAGTGTCACAAAGACGAGCACGAACGACTGGATTTCTCTATGCCAAAATGTGGCGTGACGGAAGAGCCCAATCATGGAGGTGCGCAAAGGAGCTGGTTTATCACGCAGTTATTCTGAGAATGCTCCACAAGAGGAGTAAAGATTCCCACCAAAGGAACCTGCGTTCTCACACACACACAGAGGTAAGAGCGAGAGAGACTCGGGCGAGTTAGAGTACTCATGGTACCAGAGAAGTTGAACATGTTGTTGGGGCATAGACTCCAATGTCTGTGTGCAGAGGAACTCAGACTTCCGGTTTATATAGTCTAGACGTGAGTCAATTCTGAGACCAATTGACGTCACATGCTCTGGTGTGCGTGACACACAGATCCATTCCTTCAACAGTGATGTAACCTGATTTTGGTGTTACTCGAAACACCCCCTAGTCTAAGTCACTTACCGATCCTAACACAGTTGTAATATCATAATCTAGAACATAAAACACAACTAAGCCACAAAAAAGGAAAAGGACATAAATGTACACTGTACAGTGACAAAATAACAAAAAATTAGTGTAAAACTCTAACAGTCCAAAATAGCAAAGGTAAGCGTACTGGGGAACGCCAACCCCCTCACTCATATGCAGCGATTCTGCGTAATCTATGTATACTGCATATTCTTCCACCATGCACAAACAAACTAATTATGGGAGTGAGCATTGTAAACTCGAAATGCCGCATGTTGAGACTGTCGTAGCCTGAGGGCCCCTGCTCAATGTTTCATGATCCATTTAACAAGCATTATCCCAGCATTATTTAACTACAAGTAGCCGTTAAGGCCAATGTGGTAATATTTTCTTAAATGCATTACAACAAACACAATGAGCAATGGCTTGTTTTGTCCCTGGTCTTAAACCTATATTTGTCATGTCAGCTCCACCTTGGTCACACCCCCAACGCAGCCCCTCCCCTGAGTATTAGGTCACAGCTCTGGGCACGTAGTGTGCAACCCAGAAGCACACCAGAACCTAAATGGCTCGTTAACAGGGTTGCTAGGTACCTGATGACAGGTCCACCTGTCTTGTTTATAAGTTGATGGATTGTAATTACTTGTGTTATTGTTTGCGTTGTGTGTTTGGGTCTTTGAGTTCCTAGGTGTGGTTAAAAGTCCTGCAGATCCAGGAGTGCGTTGCGTGGTCACCAAGCTCTTTGTTTAAAGTTTTGTAAGCATTCGGGTAAGCAGAGGCTGGGAGGAGAATTGTAACCACCAAGGCTTCTTGGAGAAGTAAGGGCGTGAGTAACAGAAGAACTTTCTGTTGGCAACTACCTTCATGTGGGCAACATTGAATGAGACCTGGACTGCTTGTTTGTGTTCCTGGCTCAGCTAACTCTCCCACTGACCGTGAGGAAGGTGGATTCCCACATGACTCTCCCCTTCTCTGTGTGTATGAGTTTCACAGGCATGAATGGAGAATCGCACACCAAGCTGCAGGAATATGTTCCACTTCAGATTGGAGAAGACATCCCCAAACTAATAGGGCTCTCCTAGAGTCTTGTCCCCAGCCTCTCTACCTGAAGAGTTCCGAATTAGAAGTATCGACATTTTGTGTTTGAGTTTTGCTGTTCCAAGTTTTTGTGTTTTGAAAATTAAAGACTTTTGTGAATAAAGGTATCTACCCTAAGCTGCAGCCTGCAAGTGTGACCGCCTACACCCGCCCTGACAATATTATTTTTTTTCTTTCTTCCTATTGTAGCTTTTTAGCCACTTATAAATGGCTTTTTGTCCTCTCCTTGTATTTTTGTTCAGCAGAGAATCAAACCTAATGATGGTTGAAATCCCTACCTCTGCTTCCTGTGGAGAGAAGTGCCATTTCTGCATTATGTTCCTTCCGAACTTGCTTTTATATTTCATAGTCAGCATGCAAAAGAGATACAGGTCTCCAGGTAGTTCCCTCTGTGATCAGTAAATTGCTCTTGGGTGGGGTAATTGTGGCTGCCTGTTAATGTGGATAACAGGTTTTAATTGGGGCTGATGTTTGGTTGGAACAACAAACCAATAGCATATTCCATAGCCAGCTCCATTTTTTTCCCATTAGGTGGTGGCGTTACTGCCAAAAAGCAGCAGTTTATCAGTACTATCATCAGGAAGGGTGGCAACATCTCATCAGTCATCTTTATTTACACAAGACTAATTATTCAGACTTCATCCACGGACAACAACAGCTTGACAGAAGCTATTGTTTTTACCTCACAAAGAATCCATTTGGTAATTGAATAATGACCTTGCTGGGACAGAAGTGCCCAGAACTTGAATATACACTTCTAAAAGGGATGGCACCAAATGATGACTCCATTTTCTCAGTGACTGTTGAGCATGATGGAAGTGAAAACACATCAGAAAACAACTTAACGATGGGGGGCATTAATTTATGGGTTACTCATATAAAGTAACCTAATTTTGTATATATGATTTTATATATACAGTTCCAAGAGCACCCGCTTATTTTGAAAAACCGCCTTGTTGTGTTCTGGTAAAACAAAAATGCCTAAAATTCCTATTATTATAGTGTAAACCCTAAATATGCCCAAATATGCTCCCAAAACACTTTAATTTCATTTTAAACTGTTTAATACATTATCCTTAACGAAAATATAAAGGTAAGCCCACACAGACTGTACTGTAATTCATGCATGGACATTTTCTTTGGTATGCGGTGTCGTTTTCTTTGGTATAAATAGGTAAATAAAGTAATAAATTAGTGTAATTTTTAGTAATAAAAATACAGTAATATGTAGGGGTAATCATCAATATTTTTTACATCAATAATTTACTGTTCATCAGCTGCGCGTCTTATTAAAGCAGACATTGGACGGCGACTGAGCTCTACAGCCTATTTTAATTTAATTTACAGTAATAAACCTACGGGACTTTAAGAACAAAACGAAAAACAAGAGACACAGTCAGGGGCGGACTGGCAATCTGTGCATTCTGGAAAAGAACGGCTGTCTGATGCACGCAGCTGGTGAAGAAAGTCCAGGCTGTGTTTTAGTCCCAGTCCGCCCCTGCTCTGAGTACAGCGTATTTAACTCCCAAAAGCGCTTTCTTTGTGTTCTCAGGACAGTACAAAAACATGAAAAAAATCCCATATTGCCATGAAAAAGCAACAAAAAAATGTGGAAAATATTTGCAGGTTCCGTGTTATTGTGGAGATTTCTGCATAAGACAGAAAAAATTTGCGACTGTGACTAAATCTGCGACTCCTGATCCATGTAAAACGGGGGGGTTACTGTAATTTGAGCACATTTACGCCCTCTAATCAATAATACTTTCAATGGAAATTATGCATGTGGATTGAAATTACGCATGTCATATTTGCATATTTTAGAATTTGTATGTTTTCATACATTATTCTCTTTGACTGAACTCATAATGATATAATAAAAAAATAATAATGATAATAAAATAATAAAATATAAAATAATAAAATAATAATATAGCAGTCCTAAATATAATAGTGGAAAGTATATTCACCTTGACTATCTCTTTAAACTGCACAAATGTAAAAAAATTGCTCTGTACTTGAATTTATATTCAATCATGAACAAACTATAGGGAAAAAAAATCAATTTATCATACATAACCTGTCCTTGTCAGCAATTTCCCCTCCCATAAATGCATGCACCATTTCCAGACACACACCTTCACAACAAGTTTCACTTTCATCAATATTGAATATACACCCCTTTTTTATAACACCAGTAACCTAACTGGGAATTTATAGCTTGAGGAGGAAAAACATGACTTGCATACCTCATGGAGAAACATCATGGAGTCATGGAGGAACATCATTCAAAACTTTTGAACCAAATAAGAGTCTTCACATAGCCATTTATTGAAGGGTTCTTCAGGGAGTCAAAATGGCTGCATTCAATGTTTACATGCTATTATTTTTATTATTTACAATAAATATTTATTATTTATTGTTATGTATGACAGCTTACAGAAACCCTTCATCTGGTGAACATTTGATTTCTTGGCGTTTTTAAATTTTTTTGAAAAACAGACTTTTACAAACTTTAAGGGGTTTAAGATTCCTTTGCATTCCCTCAGTGTTGTTTTATATCAGAAGGCAGCACAGCACAGTTTGAAAGATTCATAAACAAACTCAATTGACTACCGATTCATAAACAAACCCAATTGAATTCTGTATTAATTGATCAAGTCAATAAAACCACTGTACTGTATAATATTATGTATTGATAGTATTATTTACTGTATATTATTTCGTACATCTCTGACTGTTCTGACTGCGGCTGTCATGGATTGATAGAGTGAACTGATAGATTAAGTAAGAACCTATTTTGTTGAAACATAAGGGCTGAGGACTTATTTGTCACCTAGAACTGGGCTGTTTGGCAAGCTAACAAGCTAAACAGCTGCTCCATTAATAATCATTTATCATACACTTTGAGTTGAATTATATGATCCATGGAAACAATACAAAATGTGAGCAAATCTATCAAGCATGGAATTGTACACAGGTACCTGAATCCCAAATGTTTTGTTTTGTTAATCCCATTTTATTATGTATCATTATGTACCTTAATCACTATGTAGTGCAATAGTATGGAGACATTTGAGATTTACCTAGTATGGGGAATGGGACATGCAGTTTGGCATCAGTGTTGTTGTCATGGTTGAAATTGGGTGAGCAAAAATTATTCATAAAGCGAGTGCTTTTGAAATAAACCTAGCGAAATAGTTCATGAAAAGACTGCAGTACACAGTAATGGGATGCTGAAGGCTTTTGCCCTCCTTCAGCAGTTCATGATGGTTTGGCAACAATAAAACACTCTCATGAAAAATCATACAAACCATGTTTTTGACAGAACAATTGTTTATTAGAATTACTATTATAACGTATATAATGACATATGTATTATATACATATATATATTACAATAATTTTAAAAATATCCTATAAAAGCAATAAGCCATTTTAGGATGTGCAAACAAACAATGAAACATATTCCTGTGTTAAACTGGTGACATGTTCAGGTTATTTCTCTGCTTTCCATCTTCTCACATAAGGACTTCTCATCTTTTGCTAAAGCTTCAAACATGAGGCTTTTAAGGACATCCGTTAGCTTCCATATTCCTACATTCAACATTTTCAGGCAGATTTGGGTGCAACACCCATGTGCAAAAGCTTGTCAACCTTTTGTCTGGACTAGAGGACAGCTAGAGAACCCACACTTTGAATAACGGCAGGTGGACTGCAGTCTCCAACTCCACACCAACAAGACTTTTGAACATGTGAAGATAGGGACTATTCACTTTGTCTCTTATTGGATTATGGCAGGACTTGTTTAAATAAAATCTTTTTATAACCTACTCTGAGAGTGACTTTCCCATCCCTGATGTCACCAGATGTTAATTAGCCCTTGTTTATGGTGAGGTGTGTGCACTAATTAAGGCGGATTAATCCTTTTAGTCAAAATTGCACTTTGACTAAATCTACAAGCCACCTGGATAAACATCACTGAAGTACAATTTGACAGTCTTCCACCCTGCAATTTATGTCTAATTACATGGGTTAATTAGTGAGATTCTCACAGGCAACAGTGCTATGGGGAAATTCCCAACTCTGAGAAGAATCACAAACACTAACAATTAGCTGTGTGTTGACATGTAGGGCCCCTAACACATCTGCTGCAAATTACAGCTGACTGCCGAGGAAGAAATAACAAAACACCTTGCCTTGAACCACCCCAAAGAGAACAATGTGGAGTTTGCCAATTAGTGAGGATTTGCAAGAATATGTGGGACTAAGAGATACCCATGTATCATACACACCTGTCATCAGCCTTACACTATCAACCAGTAATATATTTGAACAGGTGTGTTTTGTATTACTCAAATATATTATTAATACTGTCATCATTCATCTTCATTCATTTGAATGATCTGCACAGATCTCTCTTGCATAAAACTAGATTCTACGTGCTGATGTAAAATCAGTTATTAAGGCAATAATCATAAATAAGGAAGAAATCTGATCCAGGTTTGGTCCTCTCCTGCCCTGATGGTCTCTAAAATAAAAAAAGTTAGTAATAGTAATTTATCAGCTGTGTCCTGTATACATTCTGTACAAATACAGTATAGAAGATCTTGGCTTATTGGCATACTGTCAGATTACTACTTAAATAGTGCTGAGCTATTATTGAAACGATGATTAAGGACCCTACTGATAAATATCTATATTTATATATGTACATAAAAAGTGTCTGCATTTATATATGTACATATACAAACTCAGGCTTCACCCTATAAAACGTCAGTGTCATGTCAGGGGTGCACGGGGAGTGAAGCGAGGCACAAATGCAGGATTCAGTAGATGTTTTTAATACATAAAGCCACAGATGCTACCAAAAACAAAACCAAATGGCACAAGGGCCTAACAGAAAAACACCCAACAGCAGATACACAAGGAAAGGGTAATGTGCAGGAAACATTCAGGGTTATTGTGATGGTTGACCAGCAAACTAAGGCCTCATTTACACTGCAGGTCTTGATGCTCAATTCTGATTTGTTGCCTATATCCGATTTTTTTGACCTTCTGTTT
>JBBPCX010070434.1:0-10653 GCA_037974365.1 Hydrocynus forskahlii
CAACCAACACACACAACCAACACACACACACACAACCAACACACACAACCAACACACACACACACAACCAACACACACAACCAACACACACACACACAACCAACACACATAACCAAGAAACACACACTCGCTGTTCGACGACCAAAACATAATACAAATCTGTACACTTTGCGCCATTTTCATTACACGACTTTAGAAACTGTTTCTGTCGAGTATTTATTGTCTATCATAGCAACCACAGCGCACACTTTTGTACAACAAACAATCATCTGAACGAATCAAAGTCAAACGAATGTCACCAGCATCGAGGTGAACATCGTCTCACTGACGGAGAGATATTCAGCTGCTCTGCAGTCAGGCGGCGCAACTGGAGAGAATACAAGAGCACAACACAACACAAAGTAACGGACTGACGTATTTTAGTGTGGGACGCCAGCGCACGGACAAACAAACTCACCCCCCAGCAGGTAGAACTGTTCAAAAATCCCCCGTTACAGCGTCAAAGCATCTGTCTGACGTGAATGTTTTATATAGCAGTGAAAGACTTACAATCGATGTGTAAAGTGTGCATTTGTGATACGTGAACACACCGAGTGAAGCAGCAGGCACCCAGCACCCGGGGAGCAGTGTGTGGGGACGGTACCTTGCCCAAGAGTACCTCAGGGGTGCCTCTAGCTGTCTTACAATTTGAACCCACAACCTTCTCAGGCCGGAGCCAGCCTAGTGCAAGGGGGTGGGGTTCTTTTTTATTTTTATTTTTTAAGCGGACCTTTTGTATTTTCATACTTATTTTGTATTTCATACTTATTTTGTATTTCATTATGACATGTAAATACTGCATTTTGGTGACTTTTTTGGCGTTAATTTGAGCTGGATATCTTAATCTGTCTGCTCGTATCATAATGTGCACACTTTTGATGCACTAGAAAATATTTACTACAATGTTGTCAAATTGGCAACAGACGGACGCGAACTCGGGTCGTTTGCGTCAAAACACACAAGTCATTCGATTTACTGCTTACGCCACTAGACACGCGTTATAATACCCGTCTTTTGTAGTGTTGTCAGGTTAGAGGCAATAAAAGGTACCATACTACAGAAAATGGCATTTACTCCAGTAATTTTTTTTTTGGGGGGGGACCCACCGGGTGGACCCACCCACATTTATTTAGCTTCCGACGCCCATGGTGCATACAGTGGGGTGACGATTATTACCAGTAGCTAACGCTAGCTGTCAGATCTTGAGGTATAACAGCCTTACTCTGTTTGGCAGTTCAGTTATATGTTCGATATTCTGCGATAATGATGCTGCTGCCTGCTTTCTCTCCCGTCTCTCCTGCTCTTTTCGCCCCAGTTTATATGGATGTAGGATGCCGCCTCACAGATAAAAAAAAAACGTCAGTTGTTGCGCAGTGGGTTGTCGCGTGCCATCAAGGAGAATCACAGAATTGGTTATTAGGGCTTCAATTTGGGGTTTAGATTTTTTTGAGGGATTCCAATTATTATGCATCATTATTTAAAAGAACACTTTATTACAAAATAAATAAATAAATTAATTAATTAAAAATTGGGACCTTTGGCTTGGGGTCGTTCGGACCACCCGAACCCCCCCCGGCTACGAGCCTGCTTCCCTAACCACTAGCTGCCCCGGTGATACTCTGTTTGCCCTTGCCCACTAAAAAAAACACCAAAAAAACAGAGAATGTTCTATGTAATGGTAATTTAAAAGCAGGAAGGTCCTGGGTGTGATTCCCAGCAAAGCAGCAGGGGCTTGTTTCTGTGTAGAGTTCGGATGTTGGTGGTTTTCTGCTGGGTACTCCGGTTTCCTCCCACAGTCCAGAGACATGCATGTCAGGTGAATTGGAGATGCTACACTGGTCCTACATGTGAATGTGAGTGTGTGTGAGTGTGTGTGTGTGTGTCTGCCCTGTGATGGACAGCTGTTCCTTAGCCCTATGACCGCTGGGACAGGCTCCAGCACCCCCTGCGACCCTGGTTATGTAGTTCAGATGATGGATAGTGGAAGCTGGGATCAGTATGTTGTTAATGGCTGCACAGAGGACCACAAAATGCTCATGAGGGTTTAAGAGATAGGGGAGCTGAGAAAATCTTTGTTCAGTGTGATGCCTTTTGGTCAAAGACCGTGATTAGTTAATGAAGTTACACAAATTAGGTGATTTATAAGTTCATAGTAAATTCAGTATAAGTAAATTATAAGTAAATTCACACTAAAAAAGTGAAAAAAGTACTAAAAAAGTTAAAAAAAGTTAAAAAAAAAAACGGTTAAAATGTTATGGTTTGGAAAGCTAGTCAAAGTAGGACATCTGTACCACAAAGGATCTTTGTCTTATTGTACGTGCAGCTACGCGAGCGAGTGAACGCTCTTGCCATGGATTTATCTTTGGCATTTCTCCGGTAAAGTTGTGATCAAGTGCTTCGGCAGGTATAAGAGAGAAAACAGCTCATGTACACGCTAAATGTGCCCTGCACGCTTGTGCCTTGGGAAACTTTCGTCTTTGTGAGTATTGATGTGTTCAGAAAGCTCTCGGATGTGTGCTGGAATTATTTTTTGGTTGATAAATGTGATGCCAATGTAATGTAATGCTCATGTGTTTAAGCTTGGCTAATCACTACGTGTGGCACTAAGGGGTGTGTATTGGCTAGTATTTTTTTTTTCCTTTTCTGTATATGTCAGTTACAAAAAAGTTTATAAGAGATCTTCAGTAAATCAAGAAAAGCAATCCTTGTGTGGAGAGCGCTTTCATTTTGTTCGCTGGCTATCTAGCTTCACGTCACTACGAAACACAATGAAACACAATGTAATGAAATGATCTTAACTTAATTTACCTCTGAAAATATGCCAGACACCTTAATTTGAATTAAGTGGCCATTAATTTTTAAACCGATCCCTTAATTTAAGGTATGAGTGTGAAACTCCTTAATCCTAAACATAAACATTTTTTTCAGGAGGTTCAGTTATTTAATTAAGGGGCAATTTTTCAAAAGTAAGGGAAAAAATCAGTAGTTTTACCCCTTAATCAGCCTTAATCTGTGCACTTTTCCCCTTAATTTTCCTCAAGTTCCTGGAAATTAAGGTAAAAATTAAGATAATTTTAAGAGGTAAAATTAAGGGGTTTGGTTTCGTAGTGCATAGTCTCATTTCGGACAGCACATTCACTGAGATGGTAAAAGGCCTAGTACAGGGGCCTGCATTTTTAACAGAGTAGAGAAGGAATTTATGGTTACCGAGTGGGATGCTGAATTCACTGATGATCTTCTCCTGCTCTCGTGATGGCGAGGGAGCTTGAATATCTGGCCTCTGGGGTGAATCAGCAGGCATTGAGTTGTGGGTGTCTAGAAGCGAAAGAAATAGAACATTTCAGTCAGTTCAGTTGTGAATGTGCAACTTGCACATTGACATGAAAACCCCCTTTTCGAACACACTTCTGCTTCCCCTGTTTCCAGCGTTTCTTCACTGTGTTTCCATTCTGTACATGTTGCACATGTTCTTCACATTTAATGTTAACTTTGTGTTTATGGTACTTAAACCCATATTCATGACAGCCTGTCACTTCTAAATCAATCACACCTCACCAAGACCAAGACGTGACAGTATTTAGAAATGCTGTGTCTGTGGTCACAGCAAGTGTTAGGGAATCTTTAAATAAATAGTTTGCAGAATTTTCCACTCTGGTGATCAGCAAAGACACGCCTGGAGTCCAAACTTGGCTTTTTTAGTTTTGAATTGCAGCTATGAGGCTAAAAATGCAAACAAACACACTCAAATCTCTTCAAGTAAGATACATCGACTCAAGACCTCTAGATGTGGTTTGGGACACAGTTTGACTTACTTTAAGCCTTGTAGCCAAATATTTTGGAATGCCACTGCAGACAACAGGGTCTGTTTTTACAAATGACCTCTAAAATGTGGCCAGGACTCTCTTTCCTGGCGAATCTTTGCAGATATCGATGTATGTGTGTTCACATACACTCATTTACATATGAATGTATAAAAACAGCAGCATCCTCTCTTTTACTCTGTGTGTGTGTGTGTGTGTTGGTACCTTTCTTCTGGTTCTCCTCTATGTGCTGTGTCTCCTTGTCGGTCTGAGCGGCCCCAGCAGTCTCACTGGCTCTTTGTGCTTCCATGACCTTCTCCCCTTCACACACCGCCTCACACACGCCGCTGTGGCTGGGCAGGCTGTCTGACGTGTCTCTGGGCGCCGGTGGCTCTGTAGAGCAGGACTCCTCCAGAGCAGTTTTGAACTCCTGACTGGGAAAGAGGCAGAGCTGAGAGCAGGGCTGCTCCGAGACGCTGCTGCTCACTGAGGGCTCCCTAGACTCGGGCTGACTCGGGCTGGACGTCTCCTCAGGAACCGCGTCCGGAGGTTTACGGGGTTCCTCTTGGGTTTTCTCCGCGGGTGCTGGAGACTCTGCGCTGGAGTTGGGATTGGGGCTGAGGGGAGGCAGCCTGGGCGCCGCCGCCGGCTCCTCCTCCTGCAGCTCGGGGAGATCAGGCTCGATGATGGAGTCGTCCTCTCCGCCGCACTCGTCGACTGTGACCAGCTCCTCCATACTCTTGGGGTACCAGCTCTCACCTTCCGTCTCCTCCCCGCTGGCCCACTCCTCCACCTGGGCGACAGAAGGCCGGAACATGAAACCGACAGATCCCAGGTTTGAGGCAATTTAACCATGTATGTCTGACTTTTTCTCACAACTTTCTAGAGATTATTCTGTTTCGCGGGCTGCAACTGGCACTTATGCTTATCTGAAGAGATTAGATAAGATAAGATAAACCCTTATTAGTCCCACAAGTGGGAAATTGGCATTGTCACGGCAGAAAGTGGACAGAAACAACGAGCGGCAGAAATGAGAAACAGTAGAATAGAATAAATGGAATAAAAATACAAATTTGCACTATACAATCCAGGAATATAAAAATAGGATAAAATAAAAATATATGCATGTGTATTGTAAAAAATGTATACACATATATGTGTGTGTGTGTAAACTTAGATAAGTATGTATGTACACAGTGAGCATATGTATGTATGTACAAAGTGGATATATAAATAAATATTAGAACACTGAGGATATACACACACACACACAATGGAGTGACGGACATTGACAAAAAACCGTAGTAATTCACCCGAAGAATTTACATTCACCCGAAGCACGTTTAAACTGCAAATATGTAATACAAGAACAGACAATACATTTTAAAGATCAAACCTTTCCCTCAAACTCATTACTCCACTAGCTACTGTGGACAAACCTCTTCATGAACGACATGCGATTCTGGCCTCATTTTCTGGATACAAATGTAGCTACGCTCAGTGCTTAATAACTACTAATAGTGAGTCTTGTTTAAGTCCAACACCGTACTGACCCGCTGAAGCCCATTCTGATTCGTTAGTATTGTGTGAATAACAGCGATATCAAGGTTCGCTGTACCAGGTTCATGAGACTGTGCGTGATTACCTCACTCTCTCTGTCCCGCTCACACTCTGCGGATTCGGACGGTTTGCTGCTGTGTGGAGAATCTGATCTGTCTTTGGTTTGATTCTCAGGTGTTTCTTTCTGTAATAAAAAAGACAAAACACATTTAGCAAACTTGATCTAATTACAACAATCAATAGTTTTGAGACTATTTAAGCCCTTTAAACCTTTCATTGTGTGAAAGACTAAGTGTATTATTTTTTTGCCATGATGTGCAACAGTCTACTATGTGCAATACTCACCAGGTGCAATAGGCTTCATGTGCAATATAACTACTTGGTCAATATTACTTTTCATTACTTTATTACTTAATAGTACTTAATTACTTCTGATTTTCTAAAAGTGCAATAACTTATTCCAAACCACCATTTGTGTCAATAGTTTTTCTCTCAGCTGCGTGATTTAGATAGGTGTTATACCAAGCATTTCTGTATGTAGCATAGTCTATTCATATTGTGGTTGTTTTCTTTCTACAGATTTGTATTTAGATTTTATTTAGACTTATTTTATTTTATATTGTTCTTGTGTCTCTGTGTCTTTGTGTTATGGCAGTCATCACATAGGCAGTTTCCTCCGGTATCAATAAAGATTCTGATTCTGATTCTAAATGGATAGATGATTATCTATCTATCCACCTCTCTACCTCAGACCTTGCTCTGTTGCGCTGGCATACAGTTTATCGATCAGATGATCAGGGTTGAGTATTGATTGTGTTTTTGTGGTCGAATCGCCGGAGACCAATCAAACTTCACGTTTTCTTGTGAAAATGCATTCTAGTTCACTTCTGCTTTCCATATTCCCTGTGAATGAGATGATTTAAGCTTCTCAATTCCCTCTTATACAGTGAGAAGTCGGAGCGGCATTTATGTCTTACGCTGTTCTCCGTCTCCCTGTCCTCTCGCTCCTGCCGCCGGCTCGTCCTCTTGCTGCGCCCCCGCTCCTCGGCAGCCCTGCTGGAACTCGCGTCCTCCGTCAGCTCCGACTCTGAGTGCCTGGCTCTGTGGTGGTCCCCACCGTCTCTCCTCTTACACTTGGACCCCTCGTGTCTCTGGTGCTGGGACGTCCGTAGGGCCTTTTCACCTTTGTATGCGTGCTCTTTTTTGTAGAAGTCGTCCATGGGGTGGTATGAGGAGAAGGGCGGGCCCTGGGGGCTGCTGCGGGGGTACCAGTCCCTGCCGCGCTCGTCCACGCGCGGGCTGCCCCGCTCCCCGGGCTTAAGGTAAGGTTTCCTGCGATCGGGGAGTCGGCCATTAGGCCTCTCGTCCTCGCCGTTCCTCCACACTTCTCTGTCACGGGGCTCCTCGTCTCGCCGCCCATGAGACGTCCAGTCCCAGGATCCGCGGCGCGGCCCCAGGCCGTTGATCCAGTCCGGCCGGGTGGGTGCGCTCTGGGGGCTGTGGGTGGAACTGCAGGACGTGAAGCTGGGGCTGTGGGAGCGCGGACTCAGGGAGCGACTGATGGGACTGCGCGAGCGTGCCCGTTCTGGCAGGTACCTACCACACACACACACACACACACACACACACATACAAATTACAACTACTATCACATGCACAACTCATTACAAAACCAAACTCCTTAATGTTACCCCTTAAAATGACCTTATTTTTGACCTTAATTCCCAGGAAATTCAGGGAAAAAGTGCACAGATGAAGGCTGATTAAGGGGTAAAACTACTGAATTTTCCCCTTACTTTGTCAAATTTACCGCTTAAATAATAGAACCTCCTGAATGAATACCTTCAATTTAAGATTAAAGGGTTTCACACTCAAATCTAATTTTAAGGTAAAATTAAGGGATCGGTTAACAAATTAACAGCCACTTAATTCAAATGAAGGGGTTTGGTGTATTTTCAAGGTTGGAGGCTAATGTCCCACAGTCAGTAAAGAAAAGAAACCGAAGAAGAAATGAGGCAGGGTATTACAAGTGACTGGTATCGGTCCGTGAGTCTTTTGGTACCGGGACGCACAGAAAGACGCAATAGAAATATTTTATTGATTATCTTAGGAAAGAACTTTTATTGTGGAAAAAAAATGCTTGTCTTGGTCACGTGATGTGGTACATCAAAAAATGTAGCCCAGAAGCTAGCAAACATGAGTAAAAAATAAACACATATTGTTTTTAGTTGTATTTGTACCGGTCCGGGAAAACATTGTTTTACATGAAACTGGTCCGTGGTGCAAAAAAGGTTGGAGACTCCTGCTCTAAAGCACACATCAAAATCAACCGTACTTCAGGAAATGAAAGATTATGGTTAAATCTTTCCGAGGTGGAAAGATATATACACACTACTAGTCTGTTTGGACACACCTTCTCATTCAATGTTTGTTCCTTGTTTTTATGATTTTCTACATTGTAGATTAATATTGAAACCAAACAAAATGAAGGAACGCATGGAATTATGCAGTAAACAAACAAAGAGTTAAATGAACCAGAATATGTTCTGTAATAAGGTAATGATGGACTGTTGTTTCTTTTTACTTAGTTAAGTGGTTCTTGCCATAATGTGGTGTAGAACCGTAGTGGAACAGGATCACTAACTGTGGACCAACCCGACCATCACAACTGATGATCCAAACACATTAAGAAGGCAAGAAATTCCACTGATGAACTCTCTGAAAAGGTGCCCAAAATTTTAAACCTGCCAAATATTATGTTTAATACTTCACATATTAATTGTATCAAACAGGTAATAACTGTGAATTTAAATGTGCAGAAATGTGTAACAAAATAGGTTTGTTCCTCGCAGAGGTGGTTTACATTTTGATGGTACTTTTACATAAAGAATCACATTTTTTTCAGCTGGTTTATATTTTAAGCAGAAACATTTCCACTGCATGCTGTTATGTCAGTACTAATGAGATGCTGTCTTACCGGTCCATCTCCTGCATCTCCTCTCTCTCCTTCTGAGAGTTAATATCCTGGATGATAGACTCCACATCTTTCCCTGGTTTCTGCAGTGACAGATGAATAGATGAGGCTTTTGCTTGGATTCACCTGACCATTGGAATACACCAGTTCCAGAAAAAAAAAAAAAAAACTGGCCGAGACCCAAACTCTACAAATAAGATCCAGCGTTTCTGGTATAAAACATACACTGAATTACCTGAAATGTGATTTGGCCAAAGCTAGTGGAGGAGGAAAACAGTCTGGGCAAAGAGCAGCCAGCCTGCTGCATATGCTAATCACCTTAAGCTGCAGCTCCTTGTATCTCTTGGACATGCGGATGAGGAGTTTCTGGTCGTTGATCTTCGCCGGCTGTAGCTGGTAGTACTGCACCATAGCCTGGGCCGCTTCCACATACGCCATCTCCAGGAAGGCCTGATGGAAAATTACCGTCGACACACTTACACACCCTCGAGCTACGCAAGACACACAGCGGCCGACTCATTTACGGCAAAATGTGTCAAAGGATTTGCAAACGGATCTTTCAGTGTATCGGTTTTCACAGCGCTATAAATCACGCGGACAGTTACAAGCCCGAATCAATGCAGAGCATCTCGCACCCGCCCACACAAATTTAGGGCCGAGACCCGAATCCGATCCGGCCGACATTAAAAGCCTGTAATTAAAAAGTCGATCAAATCTTGGGGTTAATGAAAAAGGAGAGGCTAAGTGAGACATCATCCGTACGGTTCAAAATTAATAGGGAAAGAGCATACATCACATGATGTTTCTCTCCATTTCTACTCAGTGAAACCTGCACTGGATTCCAAAAGGGCCCTGAGGGCCGATTTCCAGGCTCGTATCAAGTTCAATCTCGGGCGAACAATTTCAAAAACATCTACCGGGGAACGTCAGTTCGTGGTGTAGTAAGTCTTTAAGGAGAATTCCACTGATTTTCGACATTTCTGCATAAATGACTTAAGTTCGAGTGGCTTGATATGAAATGTAACGAGCCAGAATTGTTGTGGTGGTGAATGGAACCAGACCTCTGAAGAGTTTTAATGCCTCTAAAAGCGCCCTCTTCAGAAGTTATTACACAGCATGGTAGCAAATACATTGCCTGGTGTATCAGACATTTCTGTTTTAGTGTTTTGAGATAGTAATAAAATGCAAAAAGCTTTTTTAGATGTAACATTATCAACATTAAATGTAGTTGTACGTTAAGAATAGTAAATAAAATTGCTATATTTGCCTTCTTAGCACCACCGACAATTGTCTTGCTTTTCTAAAACCTCTGAATTAACGTGGCGACAAACGGGATCTGTCATTTTTCCAGTTCAGTTTGTATGTTTTGAGAAATGCTGCTCCACACAAGCAAAAGGACCTAGCCAAAAATGTTGGTACAAAAAATGATTTAAAACAAGTAAAATGTCTAGAAATGAGTACAAAATGGGTGAAATCTCAAGTGTGAAATACTTGATGCATCAGTGACATCTAGGGTGGGCATGATGTGCAGTGGGGGTCTGTACCTGATGTGTGGAGCGCATGAGGATGTAGTTGGTGACTTTTCCAAAGGGCAGGCCGAGGTTGATGACATCGTTCTCAGTGCAGCTGCCCTCGGGAAGGTTGCAGATATGGACGACGCGTCCTGGGCTCGCCTTACGCTGGGGGAACTGCGGGAGCGGACGGAGAAAGAGAAACATGTAAAACATTTTTTGATGCCTTTAGATTTTTGCACAAGAATGAAAATGAAAAACCCAAATGTGACCAGCAGCCACAGCTTCAAGAACTGACCGGTTCAGTTAAATTTACAACCGGACCCTGAGTGGTAAACCAGCTTTACCACCAAAGACTTGCATGACTGAAAATGTGAAAACATTTTACACATTTGTAACATGCTCCCAGTGTTCATTTAACACTGTACTGTACCGAACAGCGTCCACTCGACAACAGAAACGGTCACGAGAAAGAGAGAATGAGTGAAATGAGGCCTTGGGAGGAAAAGTGGACCAAGTCAGCTCTTTCAACGTCAATACCATCTAAGCACTGTATATTTTGCGGGGAACAATGAACCAAGTCCATATGCAATTCCGGAATATTCGCTGGATGGCAGTGATGTTCGTCCTCGCAATTGATTTGCCATTTTCCCTGGCTGATTTCTCGAAACCCTTGGTCCCAAGGGCCTCAAATCTGCCACTCGTTAGAAAACAAACCCAAACCTGACCCGAGTCTGGTCTGAAACCCAAGGCTGACTCCACGTTTATT
>JBBPCX010070435.1:0-10653 GCA_037974365.1 Hydrocynus forskahlii
GAGAGAGAGAGAGAGAGAGAGAGAGAGAGGGGGAGAGGGACAGACAGAGAGGGAGAGAGAGAGATGAGGACAGGCAACAGAAAAGTTGTAGAATAGATGCAGATTCACAGGGCAGGATGGAGAAATGACTTCCTCTCTGCGCTTGGTTCTCCGTTCATAAACATGTCGAATCGAATAAAGGCCTTGCCGACATCTGAACAATATTTCATTATGGTCATCTGCTCTCTAAAGGTTACAGCAGACAGCTCTGCCTATGACTGCTTCATTCTCCAGACATAAGCTCATGAGCCTGGAGCCCAGGACTTTAATGTAGCATGAAGACCACTGAGAGCAGAGAGTGGGGCTTAGCCATCGACAGCGCTAACATCCAAATAACAACCGCTCTTCAGAGAACAGCAGCATAATATAAGAGATTTTCAGGCCCAGAGAAAAAAAACGCAAGCTCATTTTACATCAATCAATTTTTCATAGCAGTGAGGACATATTTGTAACTAGAACTTGCAGAAAGAAAACTTTTAGTATCTTATTTCCTTCCACTAATGATAATTTTTTAAGCATGCTAAAAGTCACATGTTTTTGCAGGTTCCCAACCACTGGGCCATTATCTGTTATTGGTTCATAGGTCCTTTAGGAGATCTTCAGTCATTACACCGCGTTCCAAATTATTATGCAAAAGATTTTCTCTGATTTTCCTAAATAGTCGATGCAAATGACAGTCAGCATAATTTTCAAGTCATCAATCATTAGAGTATAATTCGAATGTTACTGAACAAACCTTCCAATGATAACAGTATTTAAAAAAACCAAAAAAAACCAAAAAAAACCCTAAAATGCACTGTTCCAAATTATTACGCACAACAAAGTTTCAAAACATTTTATAGGTTGTAAAGAACAGAAAATGGTCATCTGTTGAATTTACAGCATTAGGAGGTCATATTTACTGAAATCAAAAGCTATCTCATTCCAAAACATCTTAACAGGTCAAGTTACCATTTGACATAGGACCCCTTATTTGACAGCAGCTTCACAATTCTTGCCTCCATTGAACTTGCAAGGTTTTGGAGAGTTTCTGCTTGAATTTATTTGCAGGATATCAGAATAGCCTCCCAGAGCTGCTGTTTGGATATGAACTTCCTCCCACCCTCATAGATCTTTTGCTTGAGGATGCTTCTAACGTTCTCAATAGGATTGAGGTCAGGGGAGGATGGGGGCCACACCATGAGTTTCTCTCCTTTTATGCCAGCAGCAGCCAATGATGCAGAGGTATTCCTTGCAGCATGAGATGCATTGTCATGCATGAAGATGATTTTGTTATGGAAAGCATGGTTCTTCTTTTTGTACCATGGAAGAAAGTGGTAAGTCAGAAACCCCACATACTTTTCAGAGGTCATTTTCACCCTAAAGGGGCCGACCAGCTCTCTCCCCATGATTCCAGCCCAAAACATGACTCCTCCACCTCCTTGCTGATGTTGCAGCCTTGCTGGGACATATTGGCCATCCACCAACCGTCTACCACTCCATCCATCTGGACCATCCAGGGTTGCATGGCGCTGGTCAGTGAACAAGACTGTTTGAAAATGAGTCTTCATGTAGTTCTGTGCCCATTGCAGCCGTTTCTGCTTGTGAGCATTGGTTAGGGGTGGCAGAATAGGTTTATGCATAACTGCAAGCCTCTGGAGGATCCTACACCTTGGCGTTCGCGGAACTCCAGAGGCACCAGCAGCTTCAAATTCCTGTTTGCTGCTTTGTAATGGCATCTTAGCAGCTACTCTCTTAATCCAATGTATTTGTTTGGCAGAAACCTTCCTTACTGTGCCTTTATCTGCACTAACCCGTGTGTGTGCTGAATCAGCCACAAATCTTTTAACAGTACGATGATCACGCTTACGTTTTCGTGAAATATCTAAGGTTTTCATACCTTGTCCAAGGCATTCAACTGTTTCATGCTCTTCGGCAGCAGAGAGATCCTTTTTTCCCCCATATTGCTTGAAAATGGTGGTCTGCTTAATAATGTGGAATGTTTTTCTTCAGTAGTTTTTCCTTTAACTGGGCTCACCAGGCAAACTAATTATCACAAGTGTCCGAAATTGATTTCAGTGATCTAAAGAGCCCTCCAAGAGTTTAATTTTAAAACTAAATATTTAATGTTTATGACACTTAAATACAATTTGCATAATAATTTGAAATGTGGTGTAGCTATGTTTCATGAATCAGGACTGTGTGAATGAAAATGTACCAACAGCAACAGCATCAATGGACTACAGAGTTAAAAGGCACTAAGAGATGAGGCACTGCAGTGACGCTGATTGGTCCATTTTCCCAAATATTTACTAAACCACCAAAAATATCATTAACTTTTAATATTATTTGTCTTTTTTATATTAATTACTTGCAAATAGGCTGGTAACTGGGAAACCACCCTCGAACTGCCAAAACCGTGATCTAATTATAGCTATTATTGTTGCTATGTGCTCTCAACACTATCCTGTGCAGTTTTACTCAGAAGTTTTGGTGAGAGTGGGCCAGTTTTGGACAGAATATTCATTTGGATGATACTTTGTCAGGCTTGGGCTTTGTGTTGGTATGGACTGGGGTGTCCATAGACAAAAAGTTCTCAGGCTCCAGTGAGCTGAGGGAGTTAGTAGCCTATCTGCTGAACATAAACAGTGATAAGATAAGATAATCTTCGGTGGGCTGGCACCCCGCCCAGGCTGAATCCCTGCCTCATGCCTATTGACCCCAGGATAGGCTCTGGGCACCTGTGACCCTCGTGAGGATTAAGTAGTTACAGAAATGAATGAGAGATAAGATAAGATAAGATAAAATAATACCCTTCATTTGCATCATTACGGCAGCAAGTGGACGGCAGCATCATTATGCAAATTTAAAAAAAAACAATAGAATAAAAGGTTTATGACACAACAAGATAATATGAAGATAATATACACAACACAAATAAGACAAAGATATAAATATAAAGATAATATACACAACACAAATATAGAGGTTTGTGTGTATGATAATCCAGGTCCTTCCCTACCAGTTCTTAAAAAGCTGTGGACTGTGGTTTGGTCTGATTTGTTAAAAAGGCTGGGAATCCCTGGTGTAATTGAGGGAGGCATGATGGCTAATTATGTTTTTTCCAACCTGCTAAGTTTCTGATAGCGACAACAACACAGTCTAAACTCCAACCCTAATTCATTTGGTTGAATGTTTGTTTATTCAGTGTTCTGATGGCTGGTTTAATCCAAAATTTAAGTGCATTCTTTGATCAAACATCCAACTCCGATTTTATCATTATCCAGCAAATTTCTATTTGTCATTTGTGAAGGCAGGATCTGTGTGTGGGTCTTTCTCTGGGTTATGGGCACTTATTTTTTCATCATTAGAAAAAATAAGAACTAACTCTGGTGTACCCAAACTTTTATGAAAATACTGCCTGACTCAATCAGTGGATAGTGAGAGAAATGCTTGATACAAGAGCGCATATGCACACACACACACACACACACATTACAGAGAAAAAGAAAGACAAAGAAAAGGAGATAGACTAAGCAAGAATACAGAGAGAAAGAAAAAGAGAGACAAAAGAGAAATAATGTGATAAAGTCTGATGGACAATGTGAGAATGAAAGACAAGCGCAAAGTGTGAAAGACAGGATAAGAGACACAAAGAGAGAGAGAGAGTAATGAATGTGTTTCAGTGCCTGATTTTCATTATCTGAATGGCCTTACCTGGAAATAAATATGATAACAGTAAATTTTATTTGTGTAGTAAACTGTGCCATTTACTAAACCAATTTATTCTCTTTGACAGGCCACACTTCAACCAATTGTTTATATAACAGTCTTTATAAAGACTCAGAGTTATCTAACCTCTGCATAAACACAGCCCCTACAATGAGCATCTCTGAAAGAGACAAAGAGCTCTTTCTGTGTAAACTCCAACACCAAAAGCAATATTTTCATGTGGAAGCCATACCTGTCTGGTTACTTTCTGTCTCATGTAAAGGTCATATACAATAGCAGAAAGAGATAGATAGACAGATAGATAGATAGATAGATAGATAGATAGATATATGTAGATAGATAGATAGATAGATAGATAGATAGATAGATAGAAAGACAGATGGATGGATGGATGGATGGATGGATGGATGGATGGACGGACGGACAGACAGACAGATAGATAGGACAGGGGTAGAGTGTGAAGAGATGGAAGACATGATCAGAAAGCTACTGAAAGTGATTCATAGAGACATAGAGAGAGATTGAAAGTAGAAGATAGAGAAGATAGAGAGAGAGAAAGAGAAATCACAAAAAAAAGATGTCCAGAGAGAGAGAGAGGGAGGTGGAGACAAAGAGAAAAAAGAGAAATAGGGAGAGACAGTAAGCAAGAAAAAGGAGCAAGTAATCTTCAGTATGGGGTGAGATGCTGTGCTTGTTCAATGAAAGAGCCTACTGTGTGTAAGCCAGAGAACATTCGTTCACACTTGCACACATGTTCAATCACTTATCTCAGTCTCTCTCCCTCCCTCTCACACCCCACCTTACTCCCTCTCTCTTTCTATCTCTTTCTTTCTCTCTCTCTCTCTCTCTCACACACACACACACACACACACACACACACACACACACACACACAAACATACATACACAAAATACACATTTTGTTTATTTTGTGCTTTCAATCATGAGGGGCATTTTTAGTTTGCTCCCAGGATTGACGACTTCGAATGGCTGGCCTTTTCTTTTGGGTGGACCACAGAATTGAGCTGGACCTCAGACAGCCAGCGTCTCTGCAAGAAATGAGTGAAAAAGTATGGGCGGGGGCTTCAAAAGTGAATCATTTAACTTCCCAGTTTTCTAGAACATGCTTTTTTCTCAGGAATCACTGCTGACAGGCAAACCTGACAGTCAACACATTTGAATGTGCAAAAAAGAGCATTTCTTGAAAAAAGAAAGGGAAAACAACAAAAAATGGAGCTGCTCTTTCAGATCCCTTTTTTTTTCTACTTCCACGGCGTTCACAAAAGCAGTTTTGATGCAGCATTAAGCTGTCAGTTGTGACTGCGGTGCCATGGCCTGCGGGTCCAGCTCCAATAAAAGGGAAACAGGAAAAAAAAAAGCCACACGTTATGGCAATTACAGCGCTGGGGACACGGACGAAAATGCTGCATTATGAGTCCCACAGAAACACAGGCATAAGCAGTTTATGATAATATATCCTCATCATTTTTACAACCACTCCCTCTGATATTTTTCCCACATGTCCTGTCCATTTTGTATTACTACCTCAAAATCTCCCAGGAGCTGCTCAGCCACTGGCTTACTGGCCACCGCCTATCAGCACTCATCTCCATTTCACCACTAACTTGAATAAATAAAACATCTAATGTGCTTCTAGTACTAGATCTTTCTGCCCCTCCGCTCTCTAGGTCTTTAATATCATTCCACAACTGACTGCTACGCTGTGTTTTGTTGTAGGCTGCTGATGGATTAATCAGTAAAAGGGGCTGAAACATTGTCATCAGGTAAGCACCCAGAGCTGAGCTACATCACTTCCCTAGAAGGCTGTTCTGAGCCAATCTACATTAAAGCTAGTCCCAGCTGGGGTTATGAGTGAGGCAAAGATCAAAAGTTCAAGGAGGCCCGTTTGTCTCACAGCATAATGGTGGTGAACGTCTCCACCTAGAGGACAAAACGCCAACAAGCCCATGAGGGAGAGAAATGCTCCCAGTTCCAGGCATAGATTTGATTTATGTCACATAGTTATTGTACCTTTCCCTCCTGAACAGACTCACTTCAGCCCAGTGAAGGCTTGTTAATTAACTGAATAGTCTCATCAGCCACCTTGTTAGCTGGGATAACACTAAAATGTTCACGAGAGGGAGTGTTCCAGGACTTGTGTTGGGAGTGTGTTGGGAATCACTGATTTCTTGACTTTATCTTGCCCTCACACAACAGCTCATAAAAGAGCCTGGTACCAAACTGATGAACTGGGACTGTCACATCTAGTTTGGTTAACGACCATTAATGACAAAATCCAGGGCTGATTCAAGGACCATGCCAGATCCACAGGTGTGTTCCATTAACCCCAGTCAACCACACAGGATTAAAATGCCATTCAAGTGAAGCCACATGTCAAAAGAGATGTGAAACTGTATAGGGCAAGAATGCAATAGGTCATTTTAAAAGAAATACTGTGGTCCAGGGAAACTACTATCACTACTTGTGCAGGAACTTGCATATGTTTCACCTTACAGCAGTGCTGCATTAGTCTCTATAATGAGATTTCCTGGTTTCGAAGACAAGGAAAACTCCCCTTTCTAATGATGTATCTGGAAGTTGGCTGTACATTTTGAAAGATTGCCAGTGGTTAGGGGTGGAGACTTGCCGGGGCTGTTCTTTTTTCTGTTAACTTTCTAAATGATTCCTTTTACAAACACAAAAAGTGTTTGTTAAAGTTGTGACCAGTTGAGCTGATTGCTACATGCCTAATGTAGCCTAGGACCACAGAGAAATATATCAGCCTCTAGATAAATGGCCTGCTGTCAAGAGTGCTGTAGGGATATCCAATGGTTATATGATATGTTTGCATAATTCTTGCTGGGTACTGTTTTGAGAGGATGATGATGGACGAAAAGGAGAATTCTTGAATTTTAGCCAAACCAATTAAGGCTGAGAGTTGATCTGAGCATGTTACATGAAACAAAGCACAGAAAATGTGCATAGTGTGGGATTGCCTGGACCGAAACTCGTAATCACTGATCTAATACTTCCCATGCAGCTTTGAAATGGTATTATACTAGACTGATATCATGTTGTTTCAAGTATGCTAAAAAAAAATCATACTACTACTACTCGATGCTTAAGACTGAGAAACAGATAAACAGATCATGCACTTCTGAGGTTACACACTGACAAGTTCTCATCAGTTCGCACAATACTTCTCCATTTTTGACTCATCAGTCTCTATGTTTCCACTCCTTAAATATCTAGACTTTATGACTTCTGGCCAAGGCTTGTGTCTTCCACTGTAAAAATAGACTCTCTTCCCCAACTTGCCACAGTGGTGGAATTCTTTAGGGAGCCTCCAGTAACCCTTTTCAAACAGGTGGTTATGAGGACATATATATAAAAACATATGTATATTTATAAGAAACCCCTTTAGCAGATGTTTGTCGCTAGTAAGACATTTTTTTATTTTTAATTCCTGATTTTTAAATCCACTCTTCCATGCAGATTGGTTCTATTTTACGTTTTAAGTCAAATAAATATCTAATTCAGTCAGGGGTGTCCAAACTTTGTCATACAAGTATATATGACTTTATATGGCTGTTATTCATTCCCATCCAAGATCAAAAAGACACCTGTTTATGATGATGATGCAAGAAAAGGGGCAGAAAAACTAGAAAGATTAGGAAAATTAGAAAAATCTGATCAACAGTTTTTGCTTGTCATTCACCACTATTTTTACCACCTGGTTCCATACACTAAACAGCATGGTCCACGATCACAAAATATCTGGATATATCTAGTAGTCCTATGGTGAATGTTTTCCACTGATGGCCCACCAAAGTACAGGGGAACTGATATATTGTGCAAAATACCTTGAAAATACCTTGAAACATTTCAAAGCTTGTGTAAGAACTATTCTGCAAATAAGGTGTACATTTACTCATTTTACAGAACATCTGTTTTGTGCCCCAGATGGGTTTACACTCTAAAAAATAAATTTTGGAATGGGCAAACTATCAACACACGTCCAATCAATGTGTAACCAGCAGATGGGGCCAGCACTGAATCAAGCACACAGCAACTGCACATAAACTCATCTGTTGTTTTCCAAAATACACCCCAATGTCTGTCCTGTAAAGCCACCCAAACCTGCAGATCAGTGTTTTTTGTTTTCCGGCACTTAATGCTGTTCTTTATCCGCTTGACCTTGATTACTGACTCATACTTCTTCAGCACGATCACCTCTTTACCAATGTCCTTCACACTTGTCCCCTTAGCAAATTTCTGTTTTGCCTAGAGTCGTGTTTCCATCAGCAACTTGTCCTTGTTGATAAAGGCAAAACATCCACGTTGTGCCCATGGTAACTGTTCAGTAGCATGAATCATGCATCTGCACCATGTGTCATGCTCTGAAACTCGGCAGTCAGAAACCCACAGCACGTAATTCAGAAAATGAATGAGACTGTTTCAAGAGCACACCACTTATAATTTATCAGAGCCTGTTCTCACCCTTAGAACAGTGCTGTAGTGTTTGCACTAATCCAAATAACTGGTACATAATAGGGACAAAAGTATTAGGACGCCTGACCAGTATACTAACAGAGATTTTAATGACATTACATTAAAATAGATGGAGCAGGGACTATTGATGGTCCCCCCTTTGCAGCTATAACAGCTTCCACTCTTCTTGGAAGGCTTTCCACATGATTTTGGAGTTTCTGTGGGAATTTGTGTCCATTCATTCTGTAGAGTATTTATGAGGTCAGGCACTGATGTTGGACGAGAAGGTCTGGATCACAATCGCCGTTCCAGTTCATCCCAAAGGTGCTGGATGGTGTTGAGGTCGGGACTCCGTGCGGGCCAGTCAAGTTCTTCCACACTGAACTCATCCAACCATGTCTTTATGGAGCTCGCTTTGTGCACTGGGACACAGTCATGCTTGAATAGAAAAGGTTCTTCCCCAAACTGTGTCCACTAAGTTGGAAGCATGGAGTTGTCCAAAATGTTTTGGTCTGCTGAAGCATTAAGATTGGCCTTCACTGGAAGTAGAGGGGTACTTTCAATAATTCAATAATAAAGAAACATATCCCAATACTTTTGTCCATATTGTGTATCTCTATAGAACAGATTTAGTCACCTGATAGCTAGGTCTTTCCCTTTTTCTGTACGCTACCAGTGCTGGGAGGGTGAAGTCTTGCTTTCTTCTTGATCCACAAAGCATCACCACATCTTTCAGAACGATTCGCACACTTGGAGAACACTAACTGCTGATTCTGCTATATTAACCAACAGTTTAAGGAGACTCCACCTTTATTTTACAGACATGAAAAAAGCAAAGATATGTGACTCAAACATGAAGTAAATGGTTTGGCAAGGTGTTACTTTATTAAACCAGTCAAAATGTGGAATGTGCAATAGCTCAAGAACTACAACACAGGTCCTAAATCATCTGTGTGAACCATGACTTTCTATGTAGTCCTGCTGTTGTTTAATGTTTGGCTGTGCACTGGAGTGAACACAAATAAACTAACCTTTTCTATTTATAAAGGGGTCCCTTATACTCACATGTGAACACACCATTGCACATCACACAGTGTGAACAGTGTGAAATACTTTTTCTGCATTCAGCTCATTCACCAAGTGAAGCAGTGGACAGTAAGGAGCACAGCACCCGGGGAGCAATGTGTGGAGACTAGCAAACCCATGGCCTTCTGATCACAGGAGCAAATCCCTAACCACCAGGCAGCTGCCTCAGGTTGTTTTTTTTATGTAGCCATGCCAGGTTGCAACTACATAACAAATTGCAAAGCAATTGTTTCTATTTTGCCATTTTTCTCAGAAAAACAGCAAAACTGAAATAAAAACAAATGATTGTCCTGCTTTAAATATCCAGAAAAGCAAGTTGGTTTGTCTAGAGAACTCTGTCTAGAAAATTTAGAAAAAGTATACATTGTACAAGAAATAGATGCAGTGCATTATATAAGAATGGGGTACTGCAAGTTTTTTAGTACTCAAAAATGCAACCATGCATGGCAAATTGCAAAGCAACTGTGTTGATTTTGCTGTTTCTCTCAGAAAAACTGCCAACCTGAAAGAACAACTACTAAAAGACCCACTTTGGAAATATTGACCAACCACCTACATTTTACCCCTTTCCAAGGTCTGTTTTTAATAATGGTTGGTAAATATCTCAAATAGTAAATACCAGTTTTAAATTGCAAAATATAGTCAGGGCATTCATAACCTGCCACCCCTGCACCGTTCTGACCTCTTTCTCATCTACACACCCGGTTGTACCCCAGATCTTCATCTTCCAACCTACTTGCTATGCCTTTTGCTCATTTGTCCACAATGGGGTTTAGATCATTTGGCTATGTTGTTGTCCATCTCTGGAACTCCTTCCCTTAAAATATCTGCAGCATTGATCTGACCTGGAGCTAACCTATTTTATGATTTCATATATGCTATGCCTTTTAAAATGTTTATTTATTATTTATTTCATTGTCTTTTTTGCATTATTTTGGGATCTGGTTAACTTCTCTGTAAGATGTCCTTCAGCGCCTTGAAAGATGCCTTTAAATAATAATAATAATAATAATAATAATAATAATAATAATAATAATAACAATAATAATAATAATAATAATAATGATAATAATGTGTGGAGACAGTGTTTTACTCAAGGTTACCTCAGTGGTGCCACTAGCAGTCTTGGGATTCAAACTCACAGTCTTCTGATCACAGGGGCAACCCTAACCACCAGGTCACGAGCTGCCCCATTAAAGACATTCTAAGCATTTTTTAGCCCCTTGAAATGAGTGTTCTGCATGAAAAAAAATTTATTCATATATATATATATATATATATATATATATATATATATGTGTGTGTGTGTGTGTGTGTGTGTGTGTG
>JBBPCX010070436.1:0-10651 GCA_037974365.1 Hydrocynus forskahlii
AAACAATATAAATAATACAGTTACATAAATGACTAACCAACCATTCATATCCTTTGGAAAAAGATACACTTGCATGCCTTCTTAATGACTTTTAATCTTTTCCAATTAAAATGCAAAATATATTGAACGCTTTACTTAAATCAAGTTACCAGCGTCAATCGACTAATTTATCTGACAGACGCACTCAAATGATGTGAATATTCCTAAAGGACCATGTTCATAAAACAAACACAGCAAGAAATGGTTTAGATCAGCAATATAATGTTGAATTTGTTGCCATGGGTACTGACGTGGGAGGGGGGTTCCCAGTGGCCTCACAGTCGAGGGTAATGTCATCAGAAGAAAAGGCAGTGATGGACTCTGGTTGGACAGTGATCACTGGGGGTTTTTTTACTGGGGTGAAAGAGAAAGAACAAGTGAGATACTTCAGATGAAGAAGTACAGAGAATATTACTTCACTGCTAGTTATCTCTGCAGCAATCATACAACAATCATACAACAGCTTGCATCTGAAAAGGACTGAGATTCTACACTGCACTGAAGCTAGAGACCTTGACAAACACACACACGCATACACACAACTGCTGAAAAAGGGTTGGATTCTGTACACACAGATGGCCTAGACAGTAAGAGCACTCACAGATGAAGTGAACAAAGTTGATTATCTTGTCATTTCGAAGTCTGGGCTAAATTAGATAGTGAGCAAACAAACAGTTTCTAATAGTCATAAAATTACATTCTACCCAGCCAAGAAACGGAGGCAGAATTTGTCTGGAAGTGGACTGAGACCCACAAATATTAGAGAGCCACAAATATTGGAGAACATATGTTTAGTCTTCAGACCTGTTAAAACCAACCGATCTAAAGAAAAATGTGACTGGTCCTCATCAAAGTAGGTGTTAAGAGTGTAACCAGAATGAATACTCCTCATTAAAAATGAGACACATAGCTTGTAGATCATTATATGACAAAATAGCTTGGCCCTTTATCCTCGATATATAACCAGTACACTATGTTCTATCTTGCATGATTCAAGTGTGTAGAGTCTGACACATTTTTCTCTCCATCATCATGAAAAACGGTGTTGTTTACTGCAAGGCCATGACTTACTAGCAGTGAGACTAGAATAAGCATTGTCTCGGAAAAGTGTGAAAACCCCGACTGGCAAGAAAACAGAAACCGAGCAAATTTGGAGAAGTGTGCAAACTTGTTGCTAACTTAGCACAGTACCTAACGTTCATGTCAACGTGATGCTCACGTCAGCATGCAAGAAAACTCACTGACCCCATTTCAGATATTAACGCCATGACACCATGCTGGAGTGACAATAAAAACTTGTCACTTGTAACTTGTCTTGTGGCAGCACTCTCTTCCCAGAGCACTGCATTTGTGTACTGGGTACAGATTGCGCTATTCTGCCTGGCAAATATAATGATTGATTTGAAAAATCTCTCTGATTTTGAGTCTTGAATCTGTGAAATACAGTTTAATTTTTCTGTAACACACCAAATTTACAAGCATTCTACTGGCTCCTGTGAATGTTTAAAACAAAACGGAACATCCTCTGTATCATGAGGTCGTCCCTGGTGAGCAGAAGCTGAGGGAGCAATGCATTTAGATTAGAAGAGTGTGATACTTTCTATAAGTGTGTGACATTTCACACATGAGCAACTCGTAAGGGGGAGGGAGGGAGAAAGAGAGACAGAGAGAGAAAGAGAAAGAATGGATGAAAGGGAAAGAGAATGGCAGTAACAAAAAAGCGAGAGAAAAGTAGGCACAGGAGAAGACAAAGAGCAAGTGAGCAAAAAAGAAAGAGACAAAACTACATATATAGAGAGAACAGTGGAGATAGAAAAAATAGGAAAGAAAGCAGTAAGAAAAACAGGGAAAAATATAGGCACAGGCAGGGAGAAAGAAAGAAAGAAAGAAAAAAAATGTGACTGTAAATATGTACAAGTGTTTCAAATACAGGAAACCTTTATATTAAGCAATTTCTGTGCTACGTTACTGTTTTGTGTCCGAAGGTTTTATACTGACAATACAGTAATGACCTGCTACTGCACTTAGCTTTAGCTGCGGCTCAGCTAAATATTCATGGCACTTTTGGATGTGAAAGCAGCTCGGTAAGCAAGCTAATGCATCTTAATAAACGAAAGAGGACATAAAGAGGCTCAAGCTTTTGAATCCATGCAAATGGATAAAGAGGGCCAAGGAGAGGTGGAGGCGTCTTTCCCTGAAAAGCATGAAAGAAAGAGGAAGAGAGTGAGGAAGGCGAGCCAGTGACGGAGAGAGGAGAGAAAAGTGCGAGTGAAGGAGAGCAAGAGATTAGAGATGCTTTAATGAAAACATCACTCTTGAAGGGAATAAGGCAGAATTGTCAAATCTTGTTAATCTGCTGTAGGCTGGAATCAGCAGCAGCGTCCTCTACTGAAAAGATATCAGTGCATTTAAGCTCCCTCTTATCTAACACAGAGCCACCAGAAAGCACCAGACTGCTGTAACGTTTTGTCGCGGTTATATTATAAGCTCCAAACTCGGCTTTTCTTTGCATTAGAAAATGCCAGCTGCCCTTTACACTGTGTGAACATGTCATGATGAATGAACTAGGAAAGGGCATTTCAAGCAAAAATACTACTGGATAATCACAAGGGAACTAGTAACGCCCCACTTGTACCTGTAAAATTTTCGAATAAGCTAATCCAAACCCAACAAAGGACAATACATCTGTCTTTAAGACAAGATGACAGTCGCATAAACTATTTGATTGTTTATTGTTTTATAACTATGATGGATGCCCCACTTCAACAATGGACCAAAAGAAATGGAACAACATCTGGTTAAATTCTCTTTAGAAACATTCCTTTTTTTTCTTCTACAAATTCTCCTATTAAATTTCAGGGGGTCTTAAGTTTGTTATTACTGTGGCAGCTGTATCTACGAACACACACAAGCACACAAATATACACATATATGAGAACACTTACGTTCTTTTATGTGGTCTGTCCAGCAAGCCAGCAGGGGTAAAGGAGAAAATCTGTTAGCATTGTACACACAGGCCAGATGCACTTGGATATCATCCACACAATCACACACAAACACACACACTCTCAGCTTGCATATATGATAATCACTGATGATGTACTATTACTATCTTATTTTTATTGTGTGTTATACAAAATGTATCGTATCGTATTTTCCATTTTGCTCCCTAATTTTAGTCAAGTTCAATTCCGGCCACTAGTCAAGGCCTTCCCTAATTACACAAGGCAACCAACACTGGGGCGGTGAAGGTGAGCACGTGCTTTTTCACCTGAAGTGGCACCACATCTTTTCAAATGACACAGATTCTGAATATGTAGGTACCTCTTACATTGAGTCCTTGCCAACTGTAATTACTGACAGGTTTGTGTGTTTCAAGTGCTTGGGCGTGGGGGTGCTTTGTTGGATGTCAATGTAAAATAACTCAAGGAATGTAAAACCTGCTCATGAAATATCCTGAAAAACGTAAATGAAATAATTTAATTACGAGGTGGGAGGGACAATATTTATCATTATATGCTTTTCTAAGCACATTGTGAACATTTCCAGTACTCCAGCAACTAATTGACTGCCAGTTTCATTACAAAGAGAACATGATTAGCCCTGTTTAATTGGATTCAAGGCTCATCTGATAAGCCGGAACAGACAAAAAAGACAAAGTGATGCCACATTAAAAAAACACCATTAAAACATAAGTACAAATGGCTTTCATTCAAAGTTTCACACAATTTGCTGCACTAAACTCAATTAAGCAAGACTAATTATGCTCTTTAAGCTCTGACAAAAAGTATTTTAGGTACTTTAAGTACTAACAACATCCACAAAATCCTCAGTAAGATTTTTTCATACTAAATGATGTGTATGCCTTTTTTTGTTATGCTTCTTTGCGCTGTCTGGCTTGGAAAGAGCAAAACAAAGATCAGACATCATGCCAGCTCAGACTCCTGGATTAGGAGTGCACCCAGTAACCCTGTGCACCAGACAAAAAAAATCTAATGTGGGTGCATTATTGATTGCATTGGCCACATCTATCGATGCGCTCAAAGGTCACTAAATTAAAAAATCAAGAGATACACTGACCTTTATAATGGCACTTTCACATAAGCACCCACACACACACACACTCAGATAATCACCTCATTCTGATTAAAATCGGTAAGTTCCTCTACAGTGGGCCACATCACATCAAAACTGAATTATGCAGAAAGTCTTATTGAATTCCTCTTTAAATGTGTGTGAAAAAGGAAGGCACTGCTCTGAATTTAATCAGTGATACAAGGCTGCTAGTACTGAAAGTGCAGAGTAACAACACTAGGCCACTGAAACATCGAATAATCCAGTCCAGGAATGTGCAGCCAACTCGTGTTCCTGCAGTCTGACTTGTGCTGAGCATGTGTGATTAAGTTACTCCCCCAATCAGGAACACATCTGCACTGAGGAAACCAGATCAATGACAATCAATGGAGCAATTAAAGACACCTAGAACCGCAAGCTCCACAGCCCCAGTCCTACCCAAGCCTACCTTTACAACGGGGCCCAATACCCACGCTGCTCTCGGTTGGGTTCAGTAGCCTTTGATTATGTTGCTATTATTATACACCGCATTCTATTAATAATAGGTTACAGGCACAGGTTTTCTTTCTTACTTTTAAGTAACCAATGAATATGTTAGTACACTGTAAGCTTCCATGCAAGGAATGCCTTCACTTATGAACCTTAAACAAGGGCTTACAAATGGACATCTAACTTATAAAAACGAAAAAGTTTCTAGCGATTGTGATTATTATTTTTTTTATTGCACACATAGAATACCACATCAAACAGCAAGCTTTAGACATTATATTACTTTAACTTTAGACATTTGGCTGTTAACACATGGTTTCTTAAACCTACAACAAGAACTACCGAATTATACCAAAAGCTACCAAACGTTACCAAGCCTATCTTTACCACAGGGCCCAGTACCAGCATTGATATAGTTTAGTATCCATTGGTATGATTCTGTGGTTCTCGCTGTAGATAAAGAAACAACGTGTTTACAACAAATTAACAGTGTTTTGTTAAAGTAATAAAAAATCGAAAGCTTACTGTTTGACGTGGTATTCTATGTCACATGTTAAAGGCTGTTACTGTAGCCTGCTATTAATAGTATGCAGTGAAAAATAATAATAATAACAGTCGCCAGATACTTTTTTGTTTTTATAAGTTAGATGTCCATTTGTTAGATATCTATGTCGTCTATGTCACATGGTAAAGGCTATTACTGTAGCCTGTTATAAAAAGTTGTTCTCTTACTAACTCACTTTCTGTAACTGCTTAATCCTCACTAGGGTCGCGGGTACCCGGAGCCTATCCCAGGGCCAGTGGGTGTGAGGCAGGGACTCACTGTAGGCAGGGCACTAGGCTGCCCACACCATTCACGCACTCACTCACACCTATCGTCAATTTAGAATAACCAATTCACCTGACACGCATGTCTTTGGACTACGGGAGAAAGCGGAGCCCCCGGAAGGGACCCACGCCAACAGGAGGAGAACATGCAAACTTCCTACACACACAAGGCTAGGACCCGGATTCAAACCCCCAACCCTGGAGGTGTGAGGCATAGTGCTGTTGTACTATAATATAGTATACCATCAATATATAGGAAACTATAAATAATACTAATAATAGCATAATCATCAGAGGATTTTTGTTTTTAATAACTTTGCGGTACATATTTAACTTTGTTCATGTTTCATAGGCAAGGGTGATTCTTGAACGTAAGGTCACAGCAAGCTAAAATATTCCTCCGTTTAGAAAGCATGAAAACTTAACAAGTAAGAAAGAAAGCTCTACCTTGAGCAGAAAGTTCTGAATTCATCAGGGCTTATTTAGTTCATAGACTTCACTGAAACAACACAAACTGCAAGACTACTATGATTACTTTTGTGCCTCTTGAAGCCATGTGAGCTGAGTTTTGCTGACATTTCAAACATCCTGTCTGACTGGCAATCATGACAGAAAGAAACCCTCAGTGATTCCTGTTACTATGGTCAATTCACTCAAGCACAAAATGAGCTACACAATGTCACAAACAAAATAAGCTTCACCTAAAGAAGTTTAAATTCTAGTATTATACTCACATTGGCACTTTTGGGTTAAATGGCTACTGTTATCAAGTGCCTTGCTTTACTTTGCTTTATGCTGTTCCACAAGGAATAGATTTGTTACCCAGTATGATTGAATTCCAGATCAGTAACATAAATTTTCAGTTTTGGTGCCATTGTTAGTTGTATTTAACTTTTGAAGAAAAAAAGCATCTGGACCATTTTGGTGGTTATTTTAGATTAACCCTTTCTCTGGTTTTCCAACAGTCACTTGAACACACACACACACACACACACACACACACACACTCAGTGGAATGTGTGATAAAATCTTATACTCACAGTTGTCTGGAATGTGGATGGCAGCATGGCCTGGTCCAGGAGTGAGGGTCAGCTGGAGGAGGAGGACACAGAGGAGAGGGAGTGGGGGAGGCATATGGCGCCCCCTGCTGCCCACCTGCTGTTGTGATGTGGTAGGCATTGCTCAGTGTCCCATCAAAGCTGCACCTGCTTCCAGGCTCAATCACACTGTGAGCACAGCCTCTGACCAGCAGCCCACACACTGACGGGCCACTCCCTTCTCTCTCTCTCTCGTCCTTCTGTTTCACCAGCCCTGTTTATCCTCTCAGCGTCCTCTCAGATTCTCTCTCCCTCACAGGCTCTGTTTCTTCTTTCTGCCTCTCTCTCTCTCTCTCTCTCTCTTTCTTGCTTGCTTGTTCACAGGTCCACGCCCTCCTGCTGTCTCCTCACTGCAAAAGAAAAAAAAGGGAGGGAGTGAAAGGTGGAGAAAAAAATAGAGGCTTGCCACACGTGTCAGAGGAAGAGAAAAATGAATCTGACCACCACATGGTCCAGAAGAGAGCCAACGAGAAGACAAAGAGCAGAAGGAGATCATGCCAACAGGACATGTGCTCATTAGGCCTCAGCAGAGTCAAAGTAGGTCAGAATATAATTTCTATAATATAACAGTTTTTTAATCAGCACAAATAAAGCCAGGCGTGTGGTTCAGGTTAAAGGTGGTTAATATGGCAAACAAATAACGTCACAACTCCCGATCCGTATGTACCACAATATTTCATTTTTTCTGATAAATGAAAAACTATGACAACACATTTTTATTTCTACATAATAATAATCAATCAAACTATTCTAAAAAGTGCCAAAAGTATAAAAATTGCTGGTTAAAATAAATAAATATTATGATGGACATCATCTTATTTTGATAATTTAGTTTAAAAAATGAAATGAAATGAAACAAAATTAGATAATGTAGTGCTTGACTGCTATTCTGCCAGTGACTTGTTCAGTTCATTCAGTTACTACAGATGTTTGCAGAATGTTTGCAAACATAAAAGTTGGCTTAACTCCTGGGTGGATAACTCGCTTCTATTAGGTGGTTGAAGAAGCTCATGTTAGGCAATGGTAAATACAAACAGAACAGACTGACCCAAAACACTGGAATTAACGGCACATTTTTATTGTGTTTGTAATGTATAAAGTATATAATTGTTTAGGTTCAAGTTCTTCTTTTTTTCCAGTTTTTGCCAAAAATAGCAGTTAACCCAAGGAGGTAAAGTACAGTGATGTAAAGCAGATTAGCCCTAACTGAACATTCCTGTGTTGTGGGTAGAAATCATCATTATTCTAGTGGATAAACAAATGCTGCTTATAAAGTGAGGGTTTCTTCATCAAAATAATACCCACTTAAATCACACTGCCTACACTGCCTTAACTTTTCCCATAATGCATGCTGGTGGAATCTCTTCCCTGGGCGAGTGACTCACACACAACGAGCTGTGCATGCAATGTAAAAGAAAACAAGAAATGTAAAAGTACAATCCTAAAAGACCCATTTTGGAGATGTCCTTACCCAGACGTCTCGTCATCACAATATGGACCTTGACAAAGTGGCTCAGATCCTTATGCTTGTATATTTTTCCTGCCTCCGACACAACTGAGAACTTGCTGCCAAATATATTCCACACCTTGACAGGTGCCACTGTAACACAATAATGAATGTTATTCTCCTCATCTGTCAGTGATTTTAATATTATGGCTGTTTGGTGCCATAAAAGTTTTTACCTCCTTTAGATTTCCTCCATTTCTTGAATATTTGGCACACTAAATGGTTTCAGATCCTTATAATAAAAACGTTTCTCCAAAACATTTGACTCATTAGTCCATAGAACATCATTCCAAAAGACTGTTTTGGAAAAAAGTAAAAGTAAAGTATGTTTTGGCAAATGTGAAATGAGCTTTCATGTTTTTGTTAGTTCGTTAGAAGGTTTTTGCCTCGCAACTCTCTCCTGCATGCTATTGTGCCTGGTCTCTTTTCAATGGTGGAATCATGAATGCCGACCTCAGCTGACGAAAATGAGGTTTGCAGTTGGTTTATCTGGGCTCTTTCATAACTTCCTGGAAGCACTGCCGTTATACTCTATAACTTTTGGCAGGCCACTACCATGTTTCTCCATTAAGAGATAAAGGCACTGTTTGTGGTACAAATGAAGTATCAGAGCCTTAGAAATGACTTTGCAACCTTTTCTATACTGATATATGTCAAGAACTTTCTTTATCATCTCCTTAATTCCCTTAATGATCACAGTATACTGTGCTGCTTCTTGAGACCTTTTAGACTACTTTGCATTGCTGAAGAGATTCTATTTAGAGTGCTGAAGAGTGGTTTAGATTCAACAGGGCTGGTAGTCATCAAGCCTTGATGTGTTTTGTCTCACTGATTCCGATAATTCTGAATTTGGCTAATAGGTTGACTGGGTAAGTGGCTATTTATTTTTCACACAGGGCCAGTTGGTGTTGAATAACTCCATTCATTCAACAGGTGACACGATTATTAAAAGCTGTTTTTTATTTTTTTCTATATAGTGTTGCCGATTATTCAAGTTTGTGTGAAAACCACAAGTTGACGCATATAAAAAAATAGAATAAATCAGGGCAAATACTGTTTTATGGCTCGGATTTTCTGAACAGGGATTAAGTCTGGTCCTGAATTTCACAAAATTTTGGATGGGGATTCTCCACTGAAAGGATAATGTGGTCCACGAAAGGACTGAGCAGTGGTCTGGTCTGGAGTGTCTGAAGTGGGCTTTTATGAGTGTGAAGATAAGCACCTATTAGAGATGGTATCAGTCATGCTGCAGGGGTGAGGGCCCCTCTCCAGGAACAGTCCAGGCCTGCCAATTCACAGCAGATACACACGCACACACACACACGCACACACACCACATGTTCACGCTGAATGTACTGCTCTCTTTATTGATGTTATCATGCCAGCTAACGCTCCTCTTTCTTCTCCAGCCTTGATCACAAATACACACAAAGGAAGCTCCCCTGAGGAACACATACACAAACAGAGAGAGAGAGAGAGAGAGAGAGAGAGAGAGAAAGAGAGAGAGAGAGAGAGAGAAAGAGAGAAACACACAGAAAATAAAGAGCGAACAAGGAATATATAGAGAGAGAAATACTGAGAGAGAGAGAGAGAAAGAGAGAGAGAGAAACAAACAGACAGAAAACAGAGAATGGGGAAAGGAGGGAGAAATAATGAGAGACAGAGAGAGAGAGAGAGAGAGAGAGAGGCAGAGAGAGAGAGAAAGAAAGTAAACAGGGAAAAAGAAAAAAATTGAAAAAAGAGATGGAAAGCAAGATAAGATAGAGAAAGAAGGCAAACAAAAAAAGGGGAGAGAGACACAGAGACACAGATACACAAACACATAGAAAGGAATGACAGAAAACGGAAAGGAGACTACTGAGAGAGAGACAGAGGGGAGAAAGAGAGGAGAGAGAAGAGAGAGAAAATAGTAAAGAAGGAGAGAGCAGGAGCAAGAGGGAGACAGGCAGAGAGAGATGGAGAAAGGGGGAGTAGTGAATGGAAGGAAGGGCAGGGGTGGGATGGTTTCTGGCAGGTGGGCTGCAGGTCTGAAGCAGCAGGAATCTGAGGGAGCTCCGCTGTATCCTGGCAGCGTCAGGCACCAGGCAACGGATCCGAGCGACCTTGGAGAGCAGCAGAAGGTTGAGAGCACAGAAGAACTGCACACACGCAGCAAGGCAAAAAAAGAAGGAGACTTTCCTTTTCTTTCTGCCAGAGTTACGATTTCCCGGACTGCCGTTCCTGTGAGGTCAACACTCTGAGCCATGCACGATTCATTAGTGCTGTTTTGACACTGTTTGGAACAGCATGTGTGAGACACACCAGAGGATGTGATAATGCTGAAGGAAGGTCACGTCTCAAAGACGATAGAAATTAGTTGGGTCACCAAGCACATTGCTGCCCATCAGCCCTGCACACCCCGCCCCATCCCCGACCCCCCAGCTCTGAGAGAAACAGAGACAGAGAAAAAAACAGCAAACGAGAGAAATAACAGAGGGGGTTATGGATGGAAGAGAAAGACAATGACAATGAGAGAGAGGTGGGGATGGATAAGTGGAAAAGAGAATGGTGGTAAGAAAAAGCCACAGGGAGAAGAAAAAGAGGAGAAATGAGCAAGTGAGAGAGCGAGAGGATATAT
>JBBPCX010070437.1:0-10649 GCA_037974365.1 Hydrocynus forskahlii
GTGCGTAGTGGCAGCCATGTACAGTTGGCAGCACTGCGGAAGGGGGACTGTGAGCTGTAAACAATCACGCCATTCAGAAATAACGGAGGAGTGGAACGGTAAACAGTGCTTTCGTGATAAAAATGTTTTCTATTTTTGTTTGCCAAAAATTCCCGTTTTTCTGTGTCACCCTGTACCAATCAACACTGAGTATTAAAAAATAGAATGTGATAAAGTAAGAGAGAATTAAATTAAAACATAATTAAACTTGAGTGTCTTGCCAAAAGGGAATTTTGACACTGATCCAATCAAGTTGTTTTTGTAGCACAATAATTATGATGAGACAGAAGAGAGAGCATTCAGATTAATAATCATTAATCCACTGACACATTTACCAATGACTGAGCCTCAATGACTTTGGGAAGTTGGCCCCTGGATGTTGGAAAAATATTTGCAGAGCTTCTGTTTCTTACCTTTTTTATTAGGAAGGTGAGTGGACAAAGCTATTTCGAAGGCCTTCAAGTGCCTCACTCAAATAACAAGTAACCTTTCAGTTATACAGTTTCATAGCAACTACACAAAGTAATCCACCTTCTGCCTTGAAAAGACAATGGCAGAACATTCACATGTATCTGTTTTTGATGTACTCGCGGTATAGGAGATGATCTTCTTTGCACAGTGCTCGGATCAGGCCTTGTCCTGCCTGAATGTGGTCTTCAAACACAATACGACTCTCCAGATCTACCCGCGGTGGCGACACCTCGTAAATACTGTCCACATCAAACGATGAAACTGGAACTCTAAAACGCATAAACACACAGAGAAATGAAAATAAGCTATCAATATAAATAGGTCTTCTCTGTTAAAGGATTAATTACAATTAAGAGAAAAGACGGAATAATACATCCCTAATACATTCATATGTAACAGAGATTAAGGCCACCAGAGGGGTATTAAAGCCCCCTTCAGCACTGGACTGTGACACAGTGGAACCATGTTCTCTGGAGTGATGGAAAACCATCCGGCACTTTCGAAAGTTTGTGGTGAACTAAATCAGCAAATATCAGTGCCTGGACTCACTAATGCTCTCATGGCTAAGTGCAGTCAAATGCTCACAACAATATTCATCCAGTATTCATGCCTCCCCTATGTTGCTCTATGTAGAGATACCATCACTGCCACCATGGTCACAGTCAAGAAACAGGAAAAATATCCAATCCAATCCAACTTTATTTATATAGCACTTTAAAATCAAAGTGCTCTACGCATATATAAAATCCAAAGTAAAAACCCATAAAATAAACATAAGACCATAAAAATAGAATAAACAAATTAAAACAGACAATAAAAGACAAAGTGAAATTAATAAAAATAAAAGTCAAAGTCAAAGTAAACGCAACATCTCAGACTGAATTAAAAGCCACTGAGAAAAAACTTTAAGAGAGGACTTAAAAACATTCAGTGAGTCAGCCTGCCTGATGTGCAAAGGCAATTCATTCCATAGTTTTGGGGTGATGACTGAAAAAGCACGGTCCCCTCTAAATTTCCTCTTTGTTTTAGGGATGACTAATAATAAATGATCTGCTGACCTAAGAGTACGTGAAGGAGTGTACGGCTGAAGCAGATCAGACAGATACTGTGGGGCAAGTCCATGAAGGCATTTAAAAACAAAAAGAAGAATTTTAAAATCAACTCTAAAACGAACCGGAAGCCAGTGAAGTGATGCCAAAACCGGAGTAACATGCTCACATCTTTTTGTACCAGTTAAATGTCGAGCAGCAGCATTCTGCACCAACTGTAAACGAATAAGTGATGCTTGACTTGACCCACAACAAAGTGCGTTGCAGTAGTCTAAACGAGTTATAAAAGCATGGATTAACATCTTGAAGTGATGCAAAGGAATAAATGGTTTAGCTTTTGTAAGTTGTAAGTTTGTAAAAAGCTAGACTTATCCACTGAGCTAACCTGTGCATCAAATTTGAGATTGTTGTCAAGTTTTACACCAAGGTTTGTTGCAACTGGAGTCACATGTTGACAACATGACCTCAGTCTTTTTATCATTACAGTGCAGAAAATTCCATGACATCCATGCCTTAATTTCTAAAATGCACTCAAGTAGTAAATTTGCTGAATATCCATTTTCTTGCTTCAGAGGCATATACATTTGACTATCATCGGCATAAAAATGGAACGCAATACCATATTTCTGAAAAATTGAGCTAAGTGGAAGTAAGTACAGGGAGAAAAGAAGGGGACCAAGAATAGAGCCTTGATGGACACCACACGTGAGGGGCGCTGGTGAGGACTCAGCAGTTCCTATACATACACAGAAACTTCTTCCTGATAAGTCAGACCTGAACCACTCTAAGGCAACACCCTGAATGCCCACCCAACTCTCTAGATGAGACAGAAGTATCTGATGGTCAACTGTATCAAAGGCTGTCCGATCCAACAGAACCAAAACTACATAGTGACCAGAGTCTGTGGCTAAAAGAACATCATTAAGAACTTCATTAAGTTCAGTACTGGGATGGGTTTTAAAACTAGACTGGACGTCTAAAATGTGCTGTTCTAAAAATGATTTCAACTGGCAATATTCTCCAAGACCTTATAAAGGAATAGGAGCTTAGAAAATACTTCAAATTTTTGTGTAAGAACACGTGAACATGTTTTTTTTTTTTAGTATTTTACACACTATGGCAAAAAGTATGCAAGAAGTTTTTCAAATAAGTTCAAGTGTTTCAGCCACACCCATTGCTAACAAGTGTAGAAAATTAATCACACAGCTGAGTGCTGAATGAGTGCTTATTTCTTTATATTCGCTTTGAATCACCTTTGGTGCAAAAATACTACTTTATGTCCATCCAACTGTTTTATATTTGGCATATTTAGCAAATTAAATAAATTATGATAGGCTGCAAGGTGCCTAAAGGTACCTAGGGAGCCTAGATAAAGCTGTTCCAATCACTCGGTATTCAGCACTAGCAGTATTCCTAATCTGGAATCATCTACACCTTTTTCTTCACTGATTCAAATGTTAGATGTGCTCTGCTTGAATGATTCATAATAGATCACTGTGTGGCTTAACAAAAAAAAAATCCTGGCTCTTAGGAAGCAAAATTTGAAAAAAAAAAAAAAAAAATCATATTGTGCACAGTACTGTATACACATGCACACACCAAATAAGTTTACACCAAAACACTTTTTTTTAGTGAAACACTACCGGCAAAACAGTTAATTCCAATATTAGACTACGTTCACAAATCTACTCCTTAATAATTAAGATATAAAAGTAAAGTGGTCTCTTATTGTCACACGTGAACACACCACAGCACCAAGTGAAGCAGTGGGCTGCCAGCGACGCAACACCCAGGGAGCAGTGCGTGGGGATAGTATCTTGCTCAAGGGAACCTCAGTGGTGCCACTGGCAGTCATGGGATTCAAACCCACAACCTTCTGATCACAGGAGCAACTGCCTAACCACCAGCTGTCTCAACATCATTACAAGTGATAAATCTTTTAAGTAAAAAACATTTCACAGTTACAGATTCGTAGATCATCTATCCATGAAAACATCAACAATTGCAGGAGGATTCACACAGTTGGGGTGGGCGGGTGGGGCATTCACATGTTCAGCACAGTCGTGACATTTCAAAATGCTTTAAATGGATGTAAGCCAACACCGAACAGGCCAACCGGCCGTAAATCTTTTGACCAATCAAATGGCTGCTCCCTGCAAAATCTCCACTTTATAATGCCTTTGTTCTAGCACAGTCTTCTAGACCAATAAAGGATTATTTAACATGGACACACAGAGACAGAAAAGAAAGGAGAGACACGTTTTTTGTGCTAACAAAGTAACCAAGGTGTTACATAACTGCAGGATAGCTCAGCACACCTGCTGAAACCAAATCGTGGTGCAGACATGTGTGTGTTGGATTACACAGGGATTGCAAACGGATGTGGGAGAGAAGTACTGAAGACCACCACTGTGAAGGATCAAACATGTGTCATCACAATCACACACACACATGCACCCAAGCAGTCAAATAAACACTCAAAACGGGTCTCTAAAATTTTTAGAAACATTCATTCAAAGATGGTCAGTTCAAAGATAAGTAAAAATAGTTATTTTTCTTAAGTTATTAAAGTTACGTTTAAAACAGGACTTAGAATTTTAACAGTTTAACATTTTAAATGATTATTTCACAGTACCGTGCCTTCCATTAGACCAGCACTATAGAATTTGCTGTTAGTATAGTCTATCATAATGGCTGCATACCACTTGAGTCTGTTATTGAACATCACTCATTAGATGCACATTCGCAACAACCCTGGAATGTATTTTTCCTCCGAAAAATCGCCAAAAATCACCATCAAACTCACATTACTGACATGCTGGAAAGGGTAAACTGTTAATATTTTGATTCCAATTTCCCCAACTAAAATTATTTAAACATTACAATGTTTTAGATACAACTAATGCATTATTCCACAAATTATTCTATGCTGTGATGACTCAAAAGCATAAAGTATCAAATACAGTCCTTACAATTGCTAATAGCATAACTGATATGGTTGCTCCTGAAACCTCACTGGAGCACTTTTGATCTGTGCTGAGCTTCTGGGGGTTTAATACTTTCTTAAAATATTCCTAAAGTTGTGTGAGAAAGTGTTTGCCCCTGTCAATTTTCTTTACTTTGCATATTTATCATATTAAATGGTTTAAGATCCTCGTACAAAACATCATCCATGTGAAAATGTAACTGGCATCTGGACTCATTTCCAGCTGCTTGTGCCATCTTTTCCAACTGCTAACAAATTCCAAACTGCTTGTGCCATAATTTTCAACTGCTTGTGCCAACAAAATGCTTTCTTTTGTTCGAGATCAGTCTTTCACATCACTATGGAGGACATTTAGCTCAACAGAAAATCAAGTCTGCCGCATCATCTCATACTTGTACACAGTTTACATCTGCCGTTTCTGCTATTTGGAGCAGCTTCAACATTCAAAGACCGCTCAAGTGAGGGGACGAGGTCTATTTTCCTGTGAGGGAGGCTCTTGTTAGATGTGATGCCACTGACACTGGGTTGCAGGGGAGATGCAACTTTCAATTTGATCTGACATACTCGAGCAGTTCGGAGCAGGCAGCAACCTAACTGTTTTTAAATTGAAATCATATCTATATATCACTTGAATATAACACTGATAAATGCTTATTCAGAGACATATAATTATAAAATCAAATTTTGACTCCAAATTGACCAGGGGCTTAAAATCTTTCGGTTGATCTCCTGTTTGCAAACTGCACTGCATGGTGAACAAATTTGATAATCAAACAACAAATTAAATGATTAAATGATCACTTGTGGTTGTTCATGTCCTATATTTTGTGACCACTTTTCTGGATTATGTTGTGCCCTAACACCACCAAATATTTATTGAAAAATCACTGTAACGCATGGCATTACTGTATGGCTAACTGTGTTATTAGTCCATGGGGCCTAATGCATCGCATTCTTAATAAAATCTTACTACTTGCTTTCAGTTGGTAGCCACATTTTTAATTAAAAACATGGCTCAGCCTTATCTAAGGACATGTGGATGCAGAACAGACCAACCTACAGTAGTTTTAGATTGTTCTTGCCCACTGCTCGGTCGAGTTAACATTCATATCATGCACTGTAAAACTGAATTTTGACATCAGTTTCACTACATTCCATTTCATGACCTGTTCAGAAATAAAGAGTCCTTAATCCCATCCATAACATTGTTTACATTTTCTCTTAATCTTTTAATTGGCAGGTTTATTGTCAGTGTTTGACTAGAGACATATCCAAACTATGCTTGAGACCCCTGACCCCGGACTGGAGCACCCCTGCTTGAGAGCATGTTATATAAAAACAAAAGACCAGTTGCACATTTCAAAATTATTACTGTAAAGGAAACGGACAGCCAAGCACATTTGACAGTTAGTTTTGTATTATCAACAAAAAGGGCAAAGAGTGCTTTTTGGATGTGTAGTTGGTGATAGCTGAACAAATGGGATGAAAGTCTTTTGTATAAAAAAATATAGGCCCAAGGCTCTAGCGTGGGCTGTAAAGTGGAAAAGCTATTAATTAATAGGGTTCAGATATGAAATCTGTTGGTGAATAACGTGGCTGCGCCGCCTTTGTTAAAGACTCATTTATCAAGCTTTGGTCCAACAGAGCAAAATGAGAATACATTACTGGTGCTATTGTAACAAAACCATGCATCCCTATTTTGCTGTGTTTTTTACATTTGAAAATACCAGATTCAGCAGAAAATAGTACAAAAAATTGTTCTCCTGTCAAGTTTCAATGTCGAAAATATTGTTCTGTATAAGAATTTGGTGCCCATGATGTACACAGTATAATAGTTGGTGAATTCATGTAAAAATTCAACATATAAAGTAATGTTAATATAACATAAAAGTTTTCTCCTAGGAAGTTATTCTGATAACATTTTAGATACGCAAGATGTTGAATCAGTGATGATTATGTCTATGTTTATGTCAAGAGCACCCAAATCCAGTCTTGGTGGACTGGTGTCCAGCACAGTTTGTTAATTGCTAGTTTTAGTGAGTGTTTGAGGTGGAGAAATTCCAAACTATGCTGGACACTGACCCTCAAGGTCCAGGTTTGGGCACCCGTTTAAAGTGACACTCACATATTGATGACATTTTCCAGAATCCTTTGGGAATCTGTGGGTTGGTCTCTTCGGTCCACTTTGTGCTGGTTTTGGCCTAAGTGGGCAAACCTGTATAAATAGGGTGGCACACATTCAAACAAACCCATCATTATATAATTGCAGTGCTAAAACTGGCAACAAATATGCTATACAATATTTCATAGCACATGACAGGATACAGACATTATTTATACACCAAATATAATAATGTACCTGACTAATGCTCCATAATGGGCAAAGACATGGAGAAAGTGTACTAACACGAATATGACTATGAACATTGTTCCCTTCATACGTAGTAGGATGCACAACTAATACTGTCCAAAGAAAGCACGTGGCTAGCCTTGCATGTGACAGAAGAAGCTTTCACACACAAAGAATCTCCAAGCACAGCACATGTGAAAAGGGTGGCCTTGATGCATCTGTGGTATTATTTGAGCACTCAAGGACAGAATACAGATGACAGTAATATGCTTTAGAGTAGGGTTAATCTCCAGATTATATGATCTCTTTCAAGACAAGTGTGTCAGAACAAAGAAAGTCAGAGGTATTTCAGCATTATGATAAACCTCCAGAGGCTTCAAAGAGGCTCCAGGAATAGCAGAGGTGACAAAAATAAGGGATGCTGGAGGGCATAGTGTGAACTCATCTTCACCCTGCAAAAGAAGCATGTATGTGTATGTGAACAAAGGAAGTGAGTGTCCAGTCACTGATGCTTCTGATAACACAGGATGTGGTAAAGTGAAGGCTAGGGGACAGACAGTGAGGGCATGCTAATCAAAACATTCTGAGAAAGCCAAGCATTAAAGTGGCCACTTGCTGCTCCAACCACAAAATTAGCACAGGAAGATATAAAGACAAAGAAGAAAAAGACATGTAATTCATTGTATATAGATATTAAGTAACTACAATGCCCAGCACAGTGTACAAAAGCACAGTATATGATAAAAAGAATCTACCATATAATGAAATAATCCATTAATTATTTGTCATATACAGTTGTTCAAATTCCAAGTTCTACTGATTTCCTAAGCAAAAATAAGTACACACCTTGCTACACAGAGCACAATTCTGAACATTTAACAGGCATTTACTGTTTATTTCCTGTAAAATGCACACTTGGTATTTTCCTCAACATGTTAAACAGGAATTGTGCATTTAAATTAGCAGAAAATTGCATATTTAAGTTTGTTCTTTGTAGAGAATGAACAAAACATGTGCATATAGCTGGGGCAGGGGAGACAGGGAATAGACAGGCAACAGCTTTTACAGAAACACACACATTGGATTTGGACAAGGATAAGAAGGGATAAGGCTATCACATTAGCATAATGAATTCAGAGGGGCTAAGCCCTCACCTTAACATACACAGGATTCAAACAGGCTAAGGCCTCACCTTAACGGATACAGGTTTCAGATGGGCCAAGGGGTTCTCACAAAACACTTACAGGGATGAACACATGTCTGACAATGATACATACGAGATCTACTCTAGTGAGGTAGTCTCAGAGCCTGCAGCCAGCATTGCACACACACCTGAAGAGTGGGGCCTATATGGGGCTAGGGTTTCACCACAGATGCTGTTGAGGACAGTGATCTGACTTGGCCACTGAAGCGCATACATTTTCTTCATTTTAAGCCACTGCAGCGTTACCTTAGCAGTGTGCCTTGGGCTATTGTATTGAAGATAAACGTTTTTTCCCATAGACTGAGCCTCCTGGTGCAAGTAAGTAGGATTTTAGCCTTGATCTCTATGTACTGTGCATCATTTACCTTCCTACCAGTAGTGAAAATGCTCTTTCATATTATTGTACTGTGCATATGAACATTACATCATAATACCATTTGTGGCTAACAGCAGCAGCTAACAAAGTTTATGCTAGAAAACACTGCTGAAGCACTACAGCATGCTGCCATTTTTCACCTTTGCTCCTTCAGAGCTAATGACGTTTGCAATGAAGGTCTGTGCTACTACTTTGCTCATTTGTTGTTCATAATGCCCATGGATTATGTTGTGTTACTGATTAAGACGTGAGTGTGTTGGATCTGTCAGGGGGCAGGTTCTCTGACAATATGAACCATCAAGGCCAAAAGATTGAATTTTAGCAAAAATTCTAAACTGAGCAACAAAACTTGTAATGAAAGTCTTTCTGATATATATGTACTTTATAAAAGTTTTACAAACACTTTATGAGGAAGATGGTTTTTCATCAAGGGCTTCTTCCTTTTCACTGTTACACCACATTTTGTATCACATCTAAGTGATTGTTCAGCCATGAACTGTACACACTGACCTCTGCAACTATGCCAGAGCTGGTGTCACAGTATCCATGCCAGACCCAGGCAGTGTGGCTGTGGTTGGATATTTTTAAATTATTTTATTCTTTGGAATGATCTAAGCTCAGGCATCACACCAGTGTCAAGTCTGGAACAGGTTTTCTTAGAGAATCACCCTGTATTTGGCTGCCCTCGACCCTGTTCAGTGTCCCTGTTCCTGCTGGTTACTTGCAACATGATTCACTGTGGGGATGGTGTAGTGCCAAACATAGCATTTTGCACAAAGGTTTTTCAAATGTTTCCTGAGTCTCCACCAGTCTTCTGGTGAACTCTTTTTCCCCCGAAGAGTGGCTTTTTTCCATAATGCCCAGTTTTGTGGCATGTCCAGTCTATGATTATCCTGTCTAATTTTTTTTTATTCTTAGTGCAGTGTTGAAAGTTTTTGACCATTTTCTTTTGAAGTGATTAAAAAAAAAAGAAAATTCTACTCAGCTGTAGCTCTTTGCTGTCCAAAAAGTTATAGGAGAAGAAATAAATGTTCTTAAATTCAGTGTAAATTAATACAAGCAGATTTTGGACAATTGTCTATTGTTTTGACTGTTGGTCCATTTATTATGTAAATGGTAGCTGACAATGTAAATTATATAACATATTGCAAAATAATTTAATCTACTTGCTGTTTCCTTCTGGGAAACAGTGTGAGGCAGTCCAGAGGCATATATTAAAAAAAAACTTTTCATTTGTGTATTTTCAAAAACACAGTTGGTAATGCTGGCTTTGTTTCTGTAAATATTCTGCATTTGAAATTTTGAAATTTTGAGTGTTCCTTTAAACATGATGAGGTCATTATGCAAAGTATGTACTGTCCAGCAAAGAACAAAGCCCTGGTCTTGTCTACATTTAAAATGAGTAACTCTTATGATAGTTCATAAGCATTTGGCAAATATAAATGTGTGTACATGTGTATTTAGGAAAACCTTTAGCATGAGAGCACAGCCTTCCATGAATTATAAAGCATTTAATATCCAATGATTAAGTACAGAAAAAGTGTACTTAAGTGGAGGTAGTCAAAGACTGTGTACCAGACCCGAGCATTTCCAAGTATATATGTTAGCAGTCATGTTAGATCTTCAGCAACAGGATCAGTATCAGACTTCCAACACCCCTGATCACCAGTTTAGTGCTTTTCCAGCCATTACACACCTGACATGACAGTCAGGTAATAATTAAGCCCATCATGTGTTGAATGAAGCGTTTTAAAGGAGAGAAACAGTTCAGTACATGGATTCTCCAGGAAAGGCCCTGGAAAACAAGGGGGCAATACAAGGTTTATATTTTGTATGACAGTACTACTGTACAGATCAGCAGTCTGGACAATTTACACATGATAGACAGTTCTACAACTCTTCATTCATTAGGTCAAATAGGCCTCACTTCTGTTTCAATGTGAGGAGGTCTCAAAAGTAAAGAAAAATAGCTCAGTGAAAACCTCCTGCAACTCTTACAAAATGGAAGATTTAAACAAACACAAACAAGCTGTAATGTTATCTTTTAGGATATATATTAACCCTCTGGCCCTCCTCGTTTTTACTATACATTCAGCATCCTCGTGGACACTTTTGGCCAATTGAAACCCATGAAAACTACATTTTTAAATTCCTTGTTATTTACACTGTTAAAT
>JBBPCX010070438.1:0-10648 GCA_037974365.1 Hydrocynus forskahlii
ATACGTATAAATATATATATATATATATATATATATATATAGATATATAAAGATATATACGTATATATATACACGATTGTATCAGATAATCTCCAAAAACCGCAGATACATATATCTGCATTATTAACATTCTATATTACAAAACTGTGGCACTGGCCTTTCACTGACCCTGTCTTTGTGTGCGTGTGTAAGAGAGACATCATCATGCGTGTGTAAAAGAGAGATCATCATATGACAGTGTGCTTTACATTTGTTCATGCTAACACGTCATCCTCCTGCAATGCTCTATGTGATTCAAACATGAACTAAGAGACAATATAGGTGCAGACATTACTTTTGGAAACATTAGAAACATCTTACTTTTCCATTTACTGACTGCTTTATGAGCTCCTCCTGTCATTGTTTCTCATCCCCTCTCTACTCTATTTATCATTGGCTAGTCTCTGCCCACAAAACCACTGCTGACCAGAGATTTTCTGCATGGTGGATTATTCTTAGACCAGCAGTGCCATTAATGTGGTATTGCGTGTTACACTGTTTTGCGTGTGTAATTTCGGGTGGCGTCACGGGTTTTTTTCACTCTTACATCACAGCTGCGTCTCTAACTATGGACCTTAAAAAATAACAGTTTCCAATAAAGTGGCCACCTAATAAAGTTCAGTACATTCAGCAAAGGACAAAAACTTAAAACTGATATACTTTTATCGACACACATTTATTTAAACAAATATTTATAAAGGTACCAAAAAGCATTCTTTGGTTTGATACCACAGAAGAACCAAGAACACTTCCAAGGACCATTTTTCAAGAGTTTAATGTGGGAGTGCCTTTCTTCTGCACAACAGGACTCAGACCTGAGTGGGTGGTGGATTTACTGCATGTGCTTCATTCATTACAGGGTGAAACTGGTTAACTTATGGGAAGTTCACTTGCTAAAATGTGGGAGGCATGTTCTGGAGTGGGTGGGGTTTCCTGCTCGGTCTGCGATATAGTACACACTGCATGTTGTGTGCTGAAATGCATTTCCCACACTGCTAAAGATAACAGCATTTGACATCACAAACCTGGAACACAAAGTAAATTAGGTAAGACTGTAACGGACTGCTCAGAAGGGAAGGGGCAATAATGGAAGTGTTTACTGAAGAAATACAATCAGACCATGTTGTGCAAATAAAGACCTCTGTTTCGATCTGATTCAGCCTGACAAGCTTTCATTTAAAACCATATCACATTCTTAGAAGCTGTACATTAAAAGGCCACTCTGATGAACAGGTTTTATTAGAAATCAACCCTTCTTTTGAGTTTTTATGCATCCAGCTAGGGAGGGTCAATAAGGCCCATAAATAATATTGTAATATTTGGAAGCAATATTGCATAACACAACATGTATCTTTTTATACCGAATTTACTTTTTAATTTGTAAATTAAATTAAACTGTGAAGCATCAGAGACAGTCTTCTACAGTTTTATATATATATATATATATATATATTGTTTTATTTTCAGATTCACAAACAAAGGTAAAGCATAACATATTTATCAAACGAACTGGTAAACAATTTTTTTTCAGTGAATATTCTGAATCAGCACACTCGGCTCTTCAAAACGCTCTGGAGATTTAAATTCTAGTCTGGGTCAGCCGGTTCACTTCTGGGTGAAGAAAGAAAACAGACAGGATTAAATAGCTCATACCACCTTGCTAAAAACATCACAGCACACCATAGTGTACTTTTTAAATGTTGTGGTTGCTTATTCTTCCAGAGTTAAATAAAGATCTCCTCCTTGTAGAAGTGAGTCACAGCTTTGATCCCCTTTTGCCCTATGACCGTCCGTGAATTCACTTGGTCAGCAGCCACATCATTATTAAGGATCATCATTCAGAATCATCAGATTCATATCTGCATGTTGGACATGAGAAACACTTTTAGAGGAACATTACACTTCCTACAGTTCCAGTTATGCAAAACTAAGACTAACTCAGTTTTACAGTTTTGGTAGCTCATTGTCTGCTTGAGAAAATACAAAATATGTCCCACCTGTCACAATGTATTTTTTTTTTCTGAAATCAAGACATGCAAGCTGAAAGGTATTAGATAGAGCCATGGGCACTAGAACCATTATAGCAAGGGGGGACAAAATCAGGAGGGCTAAAAGAGGGGCTAAAATGATGCACTGAAACAGATGCACATCACATAAACGAGTCTTCTATAACGCCTAAAAATAAAGAGCTGCAGAATATAGAGCAAGTTATCTGAGACCCTTGTTTTTTTCCATGGTCTGGGGTCCGTCCTTTTCAGTCTTCAGCTCAGCCCACATGCTTTCATTGTAGATGGTCAGATAGTGGAGGATGAAGGACTGGTCAGGTGTTTAAAACTTGATTTTGGGGTCACTGAGCTCTTTTTGTGTAGATTTAGACATATGCGTTTGGATCTACCTCTTGGTGGAAGACCTCAGTTTAGTTTCTCTTGGTACTTCATGGAGTGCATGATTCCATCCTAACAAGGTACCTGACAAGCCCCCCCCCACACACACACCATTTACAGTGCAGCACTTAATGTAAAGTACCTGTGAAGTCAGTGACACGTTTTTCCCGTCAGAGCCGATGACCACCCATGCAGCACAGCACGTTCTTTTTCAAAAAACTCACACAAAGTCAGGAAGCTCGATTAACCCTCTGACGCTGAGCTTAGCAGGAACTAAGGTTCTTCCTGTAAGTCAGGAGCACATCTAATGACAAAAACATCCTAATAGACAATACCCTCAAATATGATTTCTTACAACATTCAGTGCTATATACTGTTAAAATACGAAGACATTACTAACACATACCAGCCTACGTATTTTACTTCATGTAGTTATATTTTGTGTTGTAAACCTTTCAAGGATCCATTAAAGATGTGGGTGGAGAAGTTCTCCAAATGCCGTGGTGTGTCTATATATTTATATATATGCATACATATAAAAATCCATATGAAACATATATATCAAGTGTGTTTTAATATCATCAGTTCATCAGTAAAATTTTGTTGGTTTGGTCTGAATGCACTTTTATATCAGCTAGTCTGCAACAGGATGTCAGTATTACAGAATTATGGTATAAAAGCATTATACATTTAAAAATATTATATTAATAACACACTCTACACTTTAAATGTATTGCAGTAAACAAAGCAATAGAATGTAAGGGAGTGTGTTGTACAACCCCAAATCAGAAAAAGTTGGGACAGGGTGGCAAATGTGAATAAAAATATAAAGCAGTAATTCACACATTTCCTTTAACGTTTATTTCATTGCAGACAGTATGAACACAAGATAATTCATGTTTTCATCCTTTGCTTTGTAAATAAACATCCATTCTTGCCATTCAGGCTTTCAACACATTCCAAAAAAAGTTGGGATGGGGGCAATTCAGGGGTAGTAATGAGGTATAATAATTAAATAATGATGTGATTTGAAACTGGTGATGTTAACAGGTGACTGCAATCATGATTTGGTACAAAAGCAGCATCGAGGAAAGGCCTACTCCTTTAGGAGCAAAGATGGGCAGAGGATCGCCAGTTTGCCACCAAGTGCGGGCAAAAATCTTTGAAATGATGAAGAAAAACGTTTCTCAAAGAAAGATAGGAAGAGATTTGGGCATTCCTCCCTCTACAGTGCATAGAATAGTGAAAAGAATCAGGGAATCTGGAGAAATTACCGTGCGCACAGGCCAAGGGCACAAGGCTAAACTGAACGGCCGTGATCTCCGAGCCCTCAGACGGCACTGCATTAAAAACCGTCATTCATCAATAAATGAAATAACTGCGTGGGCTCAGGACTACTTCAGTAAGTCACTCTCAGGCACTACTCGGAGGCATCTGGGACGGTCCATTGTGCAGTGGGAACGTGTATTGTGGTCAGACGAATCGGGTTTTCACATCTCTTTTGGAAGAAATGGACGCCGTGTGCTGCGGACCAAAGAGGAAAAGGACCATCCAGACTGTTACCAGATACAAGTCCAAAAGCCAGGGTCTGTCATGGTATGGGGTTGTGTCAGTGCCTTCGGCAAAGGTAACTTGCACTTCTGCGATGGCACCATCAATGCTGGGAAGTATATTTCAGTTCTGGAGGAACAAATGCTGCCTTCAAGACGAGGTCTTTTCCAGGGACGCCCATGCTTATTTCAGCAAGACAATGCCAAACCACATACTGCGCGCATAACAAAGGTAAGAAGAGGGTGCGGATGCTTGACTGGCCTGCCTGCAGCCCTGATTTGTCTCCTATGGAGAATGTTTGGCGCATTTTGAAATGAAAAATGCCTCAACGAAGACCCCGTGCTGTTGCACACCTAAAACGTTGTTTGCAGGAAGAATGGGACAAACTAACACCTGCAACACTTAGTCACTTGATTTCTTCAATGCTTAAACGTCTTTTAAGTGTTGTTAAAAGACAGGGGAACTGTACAAAGTGGTAAATGCTGTACTGTCCCAACTATTTTTGGAATGTGTTGCAAGCCTGAATGGCAAGAATGGATATTTATTTACAAATCAAATGATGTTGACAAGAAAAAACATGAATTATTTTGTGTTCATACTGTCTGCAATGAAATACAATTTGAGGAAAATGTATTACTTGCTTTTTTCTTGTTTTATTCACATTTTCCACCCTGTCCCAACTTTTTCTGATTTGAGTGTTCTGCTGATTTTATGCAGCTATTCTACAAAATCAATTAAAAAAGCCGAGCAAGAAGCTCTGAGCCCTGCACTGAATGCGTATGAATATCAGCAATTCCTCCGGACTAGCAGTAACTCCGTTTGTTTAGCTGTTCCACTGTTATGACTATTAACTGAACATTAAAGGGTCAATGACAAGTTCAGAATTGAGTGTAGGCCAGATAGGCCGTAGCTGTAATATCTTCCTAAAATTCTTATGCAGCATATTACCATACATGCAGCATATTATCATACACTGAAGTCCATTACATGTGCTGTACAGAAATAGAATACAAAATAAAATACAATTGAATACAATAAACCACAATAATGGAAGAAATTAAAGAAATAAAAGAATACATAAAAGAAAATTAAAAGTAAAAATAGAAGTGGAGGTGAATACTGCAGTTTATAGAAGCTTTTTAAAGCTACATTTGGTGCAGATCTGATACTGAAGGGCAGTAGGTTGGGCAGCATAGTAGATAAACACCATTTCACCATGATTGGTTTCAGCTCTAGGCGCCACTACTTGCCCAGCTCCTGCAGATCTAAGAGACCGACCAGGAATTTATACTTCAGACATATTAGCTACATCGTAAAGTTATTACTTTGGTTGAATTTCTCATGACTTCCTACTCACTGTATGGTGTGCTATTTAAGTATTCTGGCATCTACACAAAAATGATTTGTCTTGTATGGAATGTGCAGGCATGACAAAATGTCAAATTGTGGATTTGAGATTTTGTAGCCTTTATGTTCATGAAAAACACCTTCCTCACGAGCTTCTTACTGGAAGAGGACAGCTGCCCTCTTCAGATTTCTCAGGCAGACGCGTGCAAATACTTCAGAAAAGTAAACACTCGGAAAGCTCCTGGACCGGACAATGTCCCAGGTTGTGCGCTCAAAGCACGCACCCACGAGCTGTCCCAACATGTTTTAAGAGGACCACCATCATCCCTGACCCAAAGGAAACTAATCTGAGCTGCCTAAATGACTATCGCCCAGTAGCCCTCACCTCCATTGCCATGAAGTGCTTTGAGCGTGGAGGCAAAGCTCTCATCACATCTTTACTCCCTGCTTCACTTGATCCGCTCCAGTTTGCCTACAGGCCTAACAGATCTACAGACGATGCAGTAGCAATTGCACTTCACACTGCGCTCTCCCACCTGGAAGAGAAAAACACATACGTGCAGTTGCTGTTCATCGACTATAGCTCCGCTTTCAACACCATCACACCATCCAGACTCATCATGAAACTTCACGACCTGAACATCAGTTCCTCCCAGTGCAGCTGGATTTTGGAGTTCCTGACAGACAGACCTCAGGTGGTTCGGATTGGCAACATCACCTCCTCCACACTGACACTTAGTACTGGTGCCCCCAAGGGATGTGTGCTCAGCCCTCTGCTGTACACCCTGTTCACCCACGACTGCACGGAAACACACAGCTCCAACACCATCATCAAATTAGCAGACGACACCACCATCATCGGCTGCATTTCTGATGGAGAGGAGTCGGCAGAGGTGAGAGCCCTGCCATCATGGTGCCACGACAACAACCTGCTGCTCAACATCAGCAAAACCAAGGAACTCACCGTGGACTACAGGAGACTGCAGGGAGGAGGCCACGCCCCCATCCACAGAGGTGGAGAGAGTCAGCTGCTTCAGATTCCTGGGATCTGAGCTGGTCACACCACGTTGGTGTGATCACAAAAGCAGCAAGACAGCGGCTCTTCTTTCTATGGTGTCTGAGTTCGGCATGGACTCCAGAATACTCACAAACTTCTACCGATGCACCACTGGGAGTATTCTGTCTGGCTGTATCACCACCTGGCATGGCAGCTGTAACGCTCTGGATCGCAAAACTCTGCAGAGGGTGGTCAGCGCATCACCAGGACTGAACTGCCAGTCATCCAGGACCTGGACAGACAGCTCTGTAGGAGGAAGACGCTGCCGATCCTCTCTGATCCCACAGACTTTTCATGCTCCTGCTGTCAGGCAGGCAGTACAGGAGCATCCAGACCCGCACCAGCAAACTCAGAGACAGTTTCTATGCTCAAGCCATCAGGCTTCTGAACTGCTGACATTCTGCACACACCAACGTGCACTCACCACAACTACTGGACTCTTGACCTTGGAGTCTTCACAATGTCACTTTGAAACAAAGCCACTTTAAAATCCTTATTGCATTATTTTGCACCCCACATCCTAAATACCTCACTGCATTATTTTGCACCAGACATCATATTAAATACTAAACTTTTAATAATGTTATTTTCTTATTATTGTTCTTACATTCTACTTTTTCTATTTCTTGTAGTACTTTTTTTTTAATCTATCTGTGTACTTTTCTATATGTTTATGTAAAGTTATGGGGAACATGAGTCTAAGGTTTCATTTCGGGTAATGATGCTACATTGTTATCTGTAGATGACAATAAAACTTGAAAACTTCTATATAGTACACTGGTGGCCTAGTGCTTAGGGAGTTGCCCCTGCAATCAGAAGGTTGTGGGTTTGAATCCCAGGACTGCTAGTGGTATCACTGCAGTACCCCTAAGCAAGGCACCGTCACAACCCACTGCTCCCTGGGGGATGTGTTCCTGACTGCCCACTGCTTCACTTGGTGAATGGGTTAAATGCAAAGAAAGAATTTCACACGGTGTGCTGTGCTGTGTTTACGTATGACAAAACGGTCACTTTCACTATGTGGGGAGCCAACTGAGATTTGTTGTGGGAAAACTCCTGCTGTTATTTGTGATAGAATCTTCTCAGCCAATCTGATACTGCTGAGATCCTCCCATCAAATTGTTGAACCCATTATCTTGGTTTTATCTTGTTCGTACCAGTAAAAACACTATATGACATCAGAATAATGACAAATAACAAGGAAAACTGCAAAAACTGAACTTTTTTTTTTTTTAAGTAATTGATATTTGAGCTAATTTGAAAAACAAAGTTTGGATGGTAAGAAGAAATTCCAGGAAAGGTATGGAAATGATTAAATGAACAAACTGTCTTCACATCCCTGTTTGAATGCTGTATCTGTTCTAATATTACTATTATTATTTATATTATCTTACTGCCCAAATAAATAGCTTTTTAAAATATAATTACAAGGTATTTTTCAGTATTCATAACACATAATATATACATTTAATGAATTCAAACTAGTGATTTGCTGTTACCAGCTCTTCAAAGGATAATACAGTTTAATACAGTAATTATAATTCAGTGCTGCTAATTGCCTTATTTTCAATACTAATATAAGATTTGAGTATTGAAGTCCTGTAGAATCTTATTAATGGTGCTTAAATATGAGTTAGAACTGGATTTAGATGGTATTGTATGGATAGATTGTACTGAGTTGGCCTTTTATTTTTGCTGCTCCATAGATTCAAACACTAACAGCATTTTCCTGGTGACCTTCTGCCATCTAGTGTCAGGTATAGTGATTCCCAAACATAAAATCTGGATCCCCCTATTAAAATGGCACTCTGGTGTTCTGGTCAGGGGCACCTGGCGGCCTAGTGGTTAGGGTGCTCACCCTGAGATAAGAAGGTTGTGGGTTCGAATCCCAGCACTGCTAGTGGCACCACTGAGGTACTCTTGAGCAAGGTACCGTCCCCACACACTGCTCCCTGGGCGCCCCTCATTGGTGGGAGACCCCTGCTTCACTTGGTGAAGGGGTTAAAGGCAGAGAAAGAATTTCACATTGTTCACACTGTGTGCTGTGGTCACGCGTGACTACAAGAGGCCACTATTGTTACTATTTTATGGCAGCCTGAAAAAGGAAAGTTGCCTGTCACAGCTAGCTCCCCTACAGAGGTGTATAAAGGTTGGCTGCATCACTTTTTCTCTTCCAGCCCAAGTTCTCCTATAGTTTTGTGGCAATGATGTAGGGGTTTTGCTTTACACACAATAAACAGTGTACAGGAGAAGTATTTAGTCACTGTTTATTCCATTTTATTCGAGTTTTTACAAATATATTGATTTAATCAAATAAACAATGAATAACATTTTGTAGAAATATGTCATATTTACGTCTGTTGCATTCGGGTCATATAAATTTCCCTTTGAATTTAAGAATGTAATGAATGTACCAAACATGTCAGTTTTTTTTTTTTGATGCATTTTCAAAGTTTGCCACAGCAGTTTCTACATCCCATCTTAACATTTCATTAGAGTTTAACAGTTGAAACCTATTTTTATGCTTATCACTTCATTACGTATTACATTTATAATAATTTGGAATAAAAAAATACAATAAAATAAAATGCAACTTGTGTATCAAATGTACAACATAATGTTCAACTTGCCATTTTTACATTATCATTATCATTTTTATTACAGTTTCCTGGATTCCTATGAGTTATCTGAGCCTTGTAAAATTGCACAGGACTAATATTTAATCAAACTTTCAAACAGTAGCATGTTTTAGCAAACTGCGTCTGAAAAATGGATCAAATTAAAGGAGAAGCAGATCTATAGAGGGTTAGAGGGTTAGTGCTCTTGTCACACACCTGTGTGTGTAAAGGCTACAGGTGAAGTTAAAGCCTGGATACTCCTACTTTAGGCTTTTATGCCTAAGGCCTGCCAGTCTCAAACCTGTCTGATGCCATTCCGAGAGGAGAGAGCCTGAGGCACAACGGCCAGCCTATTTTTACACACACACACACACACACACACACACACACACACACACACACTTTATCACACCTGCATTCTTACACTGACTGGACTAAGCTGCAGTTTAAGTCGGTGTTTTAGCCGTCATGATGATTCAAATGTTTGCACTGTGCTGAAAGCAACACCTTTATTCAAATAAACACACAACAGAAATACAGAGACACTTAGGGGACACACACAAAGCAACAGATGGGTGGGTGAAGCCATCACACACACTGTGTGTGAGATACATGTCTGTACAGAAATGAAACAGCCAAACAAACTTGAATGTCTGGAAAAAAGCTCAATGGTAAAGATAGGTGAGCGATTAGTGTGGGGAAAAACAAAGCCAGTAGTTTCCTTTTATCTCTGAAATACCGAAAGAACCAAAATTACATTAACTAAACTTCATTGTAGTTTTGTAAGTATATATCTCAACCTAAAGTTTATTTCACTTTGATTAGTTCAGCATTAAACATTTTAAATTATTTAAAAAAACAACAGTAATTTCAGTCATTTAGAACCTGTTTGATTGCTAATGAACTATATTAGTCCTGTGCAACTTCATAACTTTATAAGGAATCTAGAAAACTATTAAAAAAAAGAGTCTTGTGACTCTTTAAAAGATTCTGTGCATAATCATTCATCTAACAAGAAGGCAAGACAAGGCAAGTTAATTTATGTTGCACACTTTATGTGACAAGAGCTCGGAGGGCTGCTGGACGAGGTTATTGATGGACGTTTTCAAACGTACATGTTCAAACGATGCATTATCAGACAGCAATGAAACACCCTAATACTTAGAAACACTCTCTCTCACACACTCGCATGTTATATGTGTACAGTGCCTCCCTAAAAAGGTATGGCTCCTGATGAAACTACATTTAAAAAGTTACTCATCTAGGCATTGAGGATTTATTTGCTCAGAGCATTTCAATAAATGTAAAACAATATTATGATAAGTTGTGATTTATGTATATCAGTGTGTTCTCTGAACTATTTCCAAATCTCTCCTCGTGACAGTCAGGTGTTATTTGTGCTCACCACCACAGTGCTGACTTTGGCCAATCATATGGCTGTCGGAATCTAATAAATTCATTAAAAGGCCTTGGGCTTCTGGAACCAAACCTGTTTTTAACCATCTCACAATATACCAAATATGTTTTTAAACAAAGAATTTTTGTCTTTCTGTGTTTTGTGTTTGGATTTAGTGATTTCTGCATACAAAACCACATTTACTGCCCAGAAAAATGGCATTCAACAATTTGCTTAAGTGTGCTTTATATATATG
>JBBPCX010070439.1:0-10648 GCA_037974365.1 Hydrocynus forskahlii
AGACTGAAGCCACATATAAGCGGGGATTATTGTGTGTATGTGTGTGTGTATATATATATATATATATATATATATATATATATATATATATGTATATATATATATAAAAAGTAATGTCCATCCACATGGGTAACTGTAGTTCTTTAAATCCACTGAACTCTGGTTTAAATTAAATGAACATTATAAGTGCTATACCTTCTCATATCTGGTTCATAATCATATGCACATTTCATTTTCTGGCAATTACATGAGCAAGTCTCATTACTGATATGCTCAGTGTAGCCCTGGTCTAATTTGGACCAGCCCAGTATAAACGACTAATTTTAGCCTCTGCTGTCAGAGAGAAGGTCTCTAGAAGCAATCAGTGCCAAAAGCTACTTGCTGAACATGTACACGTGAAGTATTTTCAAACACATATCCAAATGAAGACAATGTCCCAAGAGGTGACCGCCATGTTAATATTGATTAGTGACCAATATCAAAGAATTTTCCAACCTGTTATCTGACAGTTGAAGCTCAGGTTGATGGAATGCATCAGCAGAATGGCTAATTAAGTTTACAAAAACTCAAAGCACTCGTCCCGCATTTTTCAGGTTTTTATTTTTTTCCCCTCTGCGGTCTGGCAATAATTCATTTTTACATCACTGTTTTCCAACCTCTCTTTAACCCTGACAGGCTGTTGCTTTGCCTGTAAGACTGACATGTGCATGACTGACAACATCTTTAATGACCATCATGTACTAAACTGCAGTAGGCTGCATTGACGGATATATGTAAATATGTCGCTTGATGTAACTTTAAAAAAGTGAATGCACAGTGGCACATTTTGAAACATACCACATCAGTCTTTTTCAAAAAAGTGAAGAAAATTGAGTTTTCCATTATATGGGCTCTTTAAATTGAATTTTCAGGAGCCCTGTGTGGCCCTACAGTAGACATTCTCCACACAGGAGCCTTTGGGTCGCAGTCATTTTACTGCTGAATGTAAATCTCTTGCTGTAATGCAGAAGTGATGCTGTCACATAGACAGACTTACTATAAAGTGGCCCCTTAAAGTCCTGCGTGAACACAACACAGCACACAGTGTGAACAGTGAAATTCTTTCTCTGCATTTAACCCATTCACCAAGTGAAGCAGGGGGCTGCCACCAAAGAGGGGCGCCCAAGGAGCAGTGTGTGGGGATGGTACCTTGCTCAAAGGTACCTCAGTGATGACACTAGTAGTCCTGGGATTCGAACCCATGACCACCTGATCACAGGTGACAACTCCCTAACCACTAGTCCACAAGCTGCCCCAATAGAGTATATGCAATGTTTATTATAGAGTTGTCTACTATACATTTTGTCTACTAGATGTCTAGCTATACATTGTTTACTATGGAGTGTATACGTTGTTTACTATATACTATTTTAGTAGTAAATAAATAGAACACAAATTACAGTTGTGTTATAGACCCAACAGAGTTATTATTGGACCAGTTTCTTTTTGAGCTGCTCTCAAAAGAGCAAAGCCCTGGCGAAAGAAAGCAAGAGAGAGCATGAGTGCAGAATGGCAATGAGGAGAGAGCCTAGTTTGCACAGTCATACTATGCAGGCTATATGCTCAACAGATGCATCTGCTGTGTTTCTGCATGCATTTTAACAAACTTGAGATATGTAAATCCCTAGAAATATGTGCAGGTGGAGGTGGATGCATGAACAATTACATCATCTATATAAATGATGTAGATTAAATTGAAAGAAATGGAAAGAGGCTGCAAAGTGCCTAACGATACGAGGTGCCTAGATAAAGGTGTTCAACCACTCAGCATTCAGCACCACCAGTATACTGATCACTGCCTGAACATCTGGAATCATCTGCACCTGTTTCTTTACTGGTTTCTTTACTTTAGTTAGACATGCTTTGTTCTGCTTTAATGATTCATACGTAGGTCACTGTGTGGCTTAACAAACAAAAAACATTCTTCTGAAACTGGTCAATTTTAGGGATTGGACTGGATATTATGCACTATATGGACAAAAGTAGACTAATATGGATTTGGTCCCCCTTTGCAGCTAAAACGGTTTACACTCATCTCAGAAGGCCTTCCACAAGATTTTGGAGTGTTTCTGTGGAAATGTGTGCCCCTTAATTCTGTAGAGCATTAATAAGCTCAGGGACTAATGTCAGAGAAGGTCTGGCTTGCAATCTCTGTTCCAGTTCATCCCTAGGCTCTGTGCAGGCCAGTCATGGAACTCATTCTACACTGAACTCATCCAACCACGTCTTTATGGAGCTTGCTTTGGGACACGGTCATGCTGGAATAGAAAAGGTTCTACCCCAAACTGCGTCCACAAAGTTGGAGACATGGCGTTGTCCAAAATGTCTTGTATGCATTTGCATTAAGACTGCCCTTCACTGGAAGTAAGGTGCCTAACCCAAACCCTGAAAAACTGAAAAACAGGTGTGTCCCAATACTTTTGTTCATATAGTGTTTATGCTGACGTCAGGCATAACACGCTTTGTAAAGCTGTACGCCGTTGCTCTTGCTGATTGGTTCAATTTCACTGTTGGGCACACCCCCTTCTTGACCTAATTGGTTAAAGCAGCTGCCAATAAAACCGCTAAACGGTTAAATTGGTAAATATTCTTTAAGGCCTTTCAGAAAAGGCATCGTGTATTACATACAACGAAAACATATTAAGTCTAAGCAGTAAGTTAAGTTGAAAGGTGAGATGAAAAATAGTTTGCTCTGTATTTTTTAACTGGTTTCACTGCGTGTCGGTCGTTTATCTTTCTTTTCTATCTGATTTCATTACGTAATCCAGGAGCTTCGATTTTATTGGCCAGCTCGGTAGTTGCGTCATTAAGCACGACGGACTGCTCGACTTCAAAACAAACCTCTGCTCCGGAGGAGCAGGGCTCTTTATTGTGCTAAAGACGACTTCTCCCACAATTTAGACCACCCTAGGTCAACCCCCACGGCTGCTACGCGTCCGTCTGCACGTCCGAGTGTGTGTTCATGTGGTGTGGGTCTGGCAGTCTTACGCAAGCCTCACACACACACGCTCACACTCACTCTCTCTCTCGCTCTCACCATGTCTGACGCTGCTGCTCCGACAGATAACAACGGAGACCCGGGATTAAACGGTACGTTCCGTCGCCCCTCTGCACTACACCAGCCTGTCATCCACACAGGATGACGGAGAAGCCCTTATCTAACCGAATTTGGTCATTTCTGAGACTTTTTTGCATTATTTAGCACAAAATACGATGTTTTTTCTCCTCTTGAGTTCGACAATTTTGTGTGGGGATGCTCTATTTTTTATTGACAACCGTATTGACCATTCAGCACGCTCTGATGGTAAAAGGGGCGGGTTCACTGCATAGAATGACAGTCCGTGAGCCAATCAGCGTCTGCCTGTAATGTCAACAAGAAAAATACGATTGAAGCTACCTTAAGTGGAAATAAAAATTACATATATTTATAGTTTGTTTTACACATTTTTGTTCTAAACGCGGAACTTGCTTTAGCAAGAGTGCTTATTTACTCCTTGTTCTTAGCTCACACGTTTAGACCTTTTGTGTGGGATTTGGTAGTTAGCTTTCCAGCTAGCTGACAAACCCAAGACTAAACTGACTTGGTTGAAAGACCACTTTTTTCCAAAAACAAAAATATCTGAGTTACCCTTTGTAGGATTAGTTATGTGTGTTTAAACCCACTTCAGTGATGTCAAGATGTAAACATTGAGCCCCTCCTTAAAAGGGTCCCTGGTTCCTCCCATAAGTTATCAGTAAACATGTCCAGTAAACAAGTTGGACATTTTTATTCTTGCTTTCATGAATGTATTGTGTTCCACACAAACTTCTCTAAGCCTGCAACGTTGGCACACACAGCCCTGCATGCCTGGAATCACTAACGAGCTTTAACAGCGGTGGTTTTATGGATGCTGTCTATTTGTGTCTAAATATTGAGAAAAGCTGCATGCAGTTAGGACATGAAGACATTTTCTGTCTCGCCCATCACACCATGCCAGGAGTAAACAGCCAGTCAGCACTTTGCCGTCGACTGAGTTGAAAGCTGGCAGAGAAGGAGAGCGACAGACAGACTCAGATAGACTAACTCTTAACTCTCACACCATGAACCTGGATTTCTCCAGGATTTCAGTCCACTCTGTTTCTGGAGTGGACATTTCGGACATGTGGAAAGTGGCGAAAGGTTTTAAGAGACTGAAAATCGAAGGAGGGAGGTAATGAGGGGTGTGTGTCATGACAGTGGCATGAGTTTCTTTTTACATAGCATGTTGTTCCATGTAGAAGTTAGTGTGGCATGGAGGGTTTGAGAGATCTGTTACGTGGAGACATTAGATGCAGTCTTTTGGAAATTATCCCGCTTGTATTAGTGTAACAGTGTGGATAATTACATGTGCTTAATGGAATTTCTGCTGCTTTTGACAGTCGAATAAAGGTCTACTTTTAACCAGCATATGCTTTTTAATATCTTTCCTGGCTGTAAAAGATGTGGGTGCCAATTTGTCCATCTACAAACAGTCGGGAAAATTTCCCAGTGGAAAATTTGTGCAAGTGCCGTACGTGCCCAGTGACACGAAGAGGATTAGGCTCCAGCCCACTGACTAACCTTCTTACAGATCTCACTGCAAGTTCAGGTCTGCTCTCCATACTGATACAGTTCAGTATCACAGTATTTTATGAATGGAACAGATTATACTTTGATATTTCATATCAATAATAAAATTAATGACGGCTTGCTACTCAAGTGCTGCTCCTATATTCAACCAAATGTCTTAATCTACACCAAAGCAAAATTGTGCTGTATAGTGCATACTGACCAGACTGCAAGGAAACATACTATTTATTTAATTGTCATGAATTATGTGCTGTTTAGTCCAAACAAGCCTGAAGCAAGCACAGAATTACACACAATGCCATTATCCATCAGGTTCTGGAGAGATACATTGTGTAAAGTGCACAAAACACAGTTAAATAGGACTAAACACAGACTGCTTGGCAACAGGGGCACCACAGTATTCTGGAAGAGACTGTAATCACAGGTAAAAAGCTGTTGTCTGGTTCCACAGATTACTTAGTTCCACTTAAAGCCCACTTGGATGCACTGGAGCAAGAGTGGACTGTAGACGTGGCTGTCTACAGTCTGTAGGTGTACATTTAAAAGCCTTGATTAGGAGTAGTCAAAGCAGGATCACATCTGCCCTAGATCAGCCCTGCTTTAGCCAACATGCAGTAAAAATGCATTTTGTCCGTTTTAGAAGGACTGATTGGACAGTATGTGCCAGCAGTCATTTTTGTTCGTGGTATGATAAGCCTTGTGCTGGGTCGTATCCCTTTGATCTCTCCATGTAAATCTGTGTGACAGCTGATGCCCCCGTGACCCAAGGCTGGCCAGAATGTTCAGCCTCCGCAGAGGCATGGTGACTGTTTACCTCTGCTGATGCAAACAGAAGCTTGTGGACAGCAGGTCAGCACTGATCATTCCATGTTCCATGTCAGGATTAGAGCAGAGATGGTTTCCGTCTGTGTGCATCCATGTTTTTGTACATTTATAAGGATAATCCTGAGTCGTAGTATTCACTTGGGTGTTACTTTGACACATATAACCTACCTAAACAAATATGTGCAAGGCATGTCGTTTCATGTCAACGGTGCTCCCTGATGACAGTGGCCTCTTTCACCAGGATAATGTGTCCGGTCACACAGTAAACACTGTTCAGGAATTTTTCAAGGAACATGGCAACTGGTTCAAGGTGGTCTACAAATTCCCCAGACCTTCATCCAGTCAAGCGTCTGTGGGATGTGCTTCACAAACTAGTCCAATCAATGGAGCCTTCACAACTTATGGCACTTTTCCACTTGCACAAGGAACCACACCACTTGCACAAGGAACCACACTGAGAATAAAAGTAAAGCAACTTGTGCCATACACATGCTGCTTGATGGCAGGGCCAAACACAGGCCAAAGCTGAGCTGACTATCACTGCTTTCTGTTTGGACAAAAAATGGTCATGACTTCAGAGAGACTTGTAAAGAGACCACTGTTTTATTTTTTACTGTCTGCATGAAACATCAAAATGGAGATATAAACTAACAACTTGGAAGTTGAAGAAGTACAAGCATGACTATTTGTTTGTTTTTTAACGCTGTGAGAAATGCTAAGGTTTACCAGGACATCGCTTACTAGTTAGTTGGGTTAGGTTTTCATCACATGTCTAAACAACGCTGAGAAAAAATGTAAATACTCAAACAAGACTATAAAAAATTGAAAGACCTTAATAACAAAAGCTGGCTCTGACAAAAACGTTCCACTTAGGAATAAACAATTCTCTCTGATGTTTTAAGTCCCCATTGCGCTGCCAGCACGTTAGTAATACTGTTACTGGGCTGAGATGCCCTGAAAAATCAAATCGTCCTGAGACTTCCATGCCATTGCAGTTCGGTTTAGGTACAGCACAGTTTCTGTAGACATGTGGAAAACTACCTTTACAGGATTTGCTGATTCTTGGTGCCAGATACCACAGCACACATGTGGAGACACAAACGTGGGCATGTGTACATTTATGGAAAGACGCTGCTAGCTCTTCACCATCTTAAGCTCATGAGTCAAGTCAGTGGAGGTCCTGAAGTCACATGACCTGAATGTTTACCCTATTTGAGGAAGTCATGTGCTCAGCCTGGACATTCTTCCTCTCTTTCTGGAAAACTGGTCTGTTACGAAATCACCCGGAACACTTTTTTTTTTTTTTGGCACAAGCTATGTCTCAGTCCACATGGTGTGCAAACCTGTGATAAAGTAGTAGTTTTTGATGAGGCAGCAAAGCTGTTTAAAGGCCAGGGCAAGACTTGGAAAGGCCAGCTCGCCTCTGCCAAGTCACAAACAATAAAGATACTTGTGCGCGCGCGCGCGTGTGTGTGTGTTCCTGCGTTTGCTCACGTAGAGCCTTAAGCAGTGAGCTCAGACATGGCTCGTATGTCAGTGGGTTTGTACAGGGAGGGAGAGGGAGGCATTTACTGTCCTTTCACCATGCTGTAAATAGAGCTTAGGCCAGAACATCAGGGGCTTATGGGGGATCCCTTTCTGTCTGCCTGTGACTGACCATCATCCCTTTAAAGTCAAAATATTTTTTTTTAAAGGCAGAGCATCCTTTTGAAGTTTTTATTATTATCTATTCTGTTCTTAATATTGAGCAGTAGTCAAAAGACGATTTTGTCTGATCTGCTGCATCTTTTGAACTCTTGTGAAGGCCAAGTTTGAAGCACAAACATGTGCATGTGTGCATTCATGGGAAGACTGCTAGGAAATCAGAATACTTAATTGAAGAGACAAGTCAGTGGAGGTTTTGAGGTCACATGACTTGAATGTCTGAATGAGTTAATGAGCCGTCACTAACATGCAGGCTAACTGGTGCAGAGGTTTTCTCTACAGTGGATGGTGTGCCAGCGTGTCAACAGTTTGCTGAAGTAACCCTGAGAACAGAGAAATATATTTTCATTGCTTCTAGTTCTAGCTGACATTGGCTAGCTAAAAGTTAGTCATGTGTGTCCCCTTACAGTCATGTGTGAACACACCACAGCGCAGCACACATTGTGAACAATGAGAAATTCCTTCTCTGCATTTAACCCATTCACCAAGTGAAGCAGTGGTCAGCCATGAATACAGCAGCTGGGGAGCAGTGTGAGGGGACGGCACCTTGCTCAAGGGTACCTCAGTGATGCCACTAACAGTCCTGGGGTTCAAACCTACAACATTCTGATCACAGGGGCACCTCGCTAACTGCCAGACCACCAGCTGCCCAGTTAGCCTAGTGACCATAGCACTGGCTCTGACCTCATGTCATTAGTAATGCAACCATGGCAACACACTCACATTAAGGCACTCATTCTCCACAGAAGTGGTACATGGTCATGTAGCCACACACACATATACGTCGTGCTACCAAAACAGTTCTGACCCATGGAGTCACAGCCTTCTATGTATCTTCACCAAGATGTTTGCCGGAGTTCCTGTGCTGTAGTTGCGAGGTGGGCCCTCTATTGAACTACACTACATTGTCCCTCACATCTCACAGATGCTCAGATTGAGATCTGGAGAATTTAGAGACCAGGTCAACACCTTGAACTCTTTGTCATGTTCATCAAGGTTTCCCAGCAAGACATGATGGCTAGCTTTCTTCCCATAGTGCATCCTGGTGCCATCTCTTCCACAGGTCTCCAAGCAACACCAGTGCACCACGTCAACATAATTGAAAGAATACATGGTTCATCAGACCAGCCCACCTTCTTCCTTTGTGGATCCTTTCTTGGGTGGACAGGGGTTAGCATGGGCACTCTGAATAGTCTGTAGCCCAATATGCAGCAAGCTGTGCCATATTTTAACCCGTGTGCGTACTGTACTGTGTACACTGAACTGCTGTCTCCTGCAGCTAGAACGTAAAATACAGATGTTACCCCTATATATACTGTACTTTAATTCATGCATGCCCATTTTTATTGGCATGTGCTGTTGTTTTCTTTGGCAATTGAATTTACACTAAAAAAAATACAGGGCTTTCAGAAGAACAAAAAACACATGAACACTCCACAAAGGAAACCGTTACGATTCGGCAACGCTGGACTGCGTTTGCCAGAGATGAGTCACAGGGCAGCAGCCAATATACAGTTGCTTTGTGTTCTCTTGGCAGTACTAAAAAATTGATACAGTTCTATTTTATATGGAAATTTAAGCTGAAATTGCGTTAATATGTATGTTAAACGTGTAAATTGTATTTTTCTTAATAATTTAGCACTAAAATGCATGAAATTATATATTGCCACAAAAAAGGCAAAAAATGCGAAGGATATTTGCGGTTTCCGCAAATTTGCTGGGGTTTTCGTGAACAATTACTAGTTCGGTTGTAAGAAAAAATCCCTGAACGACTATGGCCATGAACTCTGAACTGCAACTTCATAGGGGAACACTGTATTTCAAAACTGCCTTTTAATCCAGTCATAAAGAAGTTAGACTCATTGGTTATTGCTGTCGATTGCTACCACAACAAAGGTGGATCCCTGTTATTGCTTCATATTCTACATTAGTGCGTAAATGGCAGATGGTTTAAACTAAACATGTCTGCTGCTCCTACATGGCATACAGAGAGCTAAATGTGTTCCTGAAGATCTCCTGCACACTGCACCTTTTGTTTTAGAACATGTTCTAAACTCATCTATTCTGGTCAGACAAGTTCTTCAGGATCATCTGAATATTGCTGCCTGGAGTTTTTAAACAGGGCTGGAGTGAAGTGTGACTGCATGTCGAATTAATTCAGGAAAACCTTCACTCTTCAGATCAAACAGGAATGTTAAACGTGATGGAGAATCAAAATAATTGCTGTCACTATCAGTTACATTAGTCACCAAGTAACTTAATGTAGACGATAAATTGAGTAATTAGGGTTTTAACAAAGACCAAACAATAAACTGGGCTTAACCAGAATCAGAAAACTTTATTGAGCCCAGAGGAAATTACTTATCCCATGAGAGACACAGAGACAAGAACAATATAAAATATAGTATAAAGTCAAAACTCTCCAGAAAAGCTCAGAAAATGCTTTATACTAAATACGCTATACGATGTACACAGAATGCTGTGGCTATAACAACTGTAGATAACTGAAATTAAAACATAAGAAACCACACATAGCATTTTAGGGATACCAAGCTATTTTTTGGTCCATTAGGATGCCTGGCATATGTAGATATGGTCTATTACAGTGGTCACCAACTCTCCTCTTCAAGATCTACCTTCATGCTTTGTTTAGCTCCAGCCTGAATCCCCTTTGCTTAATGCTCCAGCCAATCAGGGACTTCTGAAGTAGTTCATTAACTAGAGCAGGTGTTGCAGAGAGTGGCTGAAACTAGACTTCTCAAGAAGGTAGATCTCCAGGGCCAGATAGAATCTGTAGAATATCAGAACGCTCTGCTGGAGCCTGACTGACTGTAACTGGCAACACCTGAAGTAAGAGTGGAATTTCATTGAATCATATGAAATCTACCTATATTGTTCTACTATATTATTTAATCACATTAAATACGGTTATGTAATTAATTACATATTTATTGAACTACTTTTGCATTCAATGTACATTTACATTTGGAGGCTGCAATTACAAATTTTTGCAGTTTCAGAGGCAAACAGTGTCCAAAATATGTCTCTGTTGGTCTATATTGCTTGATAACAGCAACTAATATTGACCACCCTCATTTTGTTGATATTGTGAAAAATAATGCTGTTAATACTTCATTTTTGGTCTTGTCTTCGTCAGGATAAGAAAAATAAAAAACGAGGATGAGGGGGTGTGGTGGACGATGTCACAGCTTTTTTCGTGGCAATATGTAGTTTTATTAACGTAAATTCAGGTACATTTCTATATAAAAAGTAACTATAAATGTTTTGGTACTGACGAGAGAACACAAAGAAAGTGAGTCTTTGGATGCTGAAATACCGCTGTAGGCCAATCCAAGAACGCAATTTATTTCTCCTTGCTGCTGATTGCATCTGTTGCAGCTGCAGACCAGAATTTCCCCCGTGGAGCGTCTCGAGCGTTCTAGTCTTTTTCATTTTGTTCTTAAAGCCCTGTATTTTTATTACAGTAAATTG
>JBBPCX010070440.1:0-10646 GCA_037974365.1 Hydrocynus forskahlii
TCTCTCTCTCTCTCTCTCTCTCTTTCTCTCTTTCTCTCTTTCTCTCTTTCTCTCTCTCTCTCTCTCTCTCTCTCTCTGAGACAGAAATGTTGTGTGAATGTGATGTTCATCTGGAAGTCATCACAAGCTCAAAAAAACAGCTGACATGCATGCCTGTACGTCTTACCTGCTAGGCTATTTGTCATGAGCTACCTGGCTGTTACAGGTGTTGCATTGAATAACATGCTTGTTTTTTCTAACTCTTATAATCACCAGCGCTTCACAAGTCTTATAAGCATTATTGTAGTAAAAAGCTGTGAAACCCAGGGCATATCATGGAAATGAAAAATTCTCTTGCTTATTTGAAATAAAAGAGTTTGTAGTATATTAACACACATTAATGTTTCTAAAACTACCCTACCCGTACAACTGCAAAACCAGCTTATTTTGAATGCATTATGATTATGCCATCCCTGACTCATCCAGCCTATGTGAGCTTACTCTCACAATGAAGTGATAAGGAGTGGTGTTACTGCAGACTGTGTGTAGCAGAGTTATTAGAGAACGTTATAATGTGTCACTGTATTGCCCTCCAAATAGATCCAGATCAATAAAAATGAATGGCTGCTTTTCGAATGAGGCACAGTACAAGGAAACCAGTCATTTACATATACACCCCGATCAAAAACATTATGAGCACTCAAAGATAAACCACATAATACTGATTGTGATTACAACTGCACATGTTAGATGATAAGTGAACAGTTGACTCTAGTGGTTATTGTTTGGAAATGGGCAGGCATAAAGACCTGCACAACGTTGACAAGGGCCAGATCATTATGGTTAAATGACTGGGTTGGAACAGCTCAAAAATGGACAGTCAGGTGTGTGTGTGTGCTATTTACCAGGGCAAGAAATGACACCAGGTTGCACTTTGGGACGCAGACAGACAGTTGGAGTGTGATGTTACTGACAGTGTTCTGTCCCTTTAACCTGGGTCCAAGCATTCAAATGGAGGTCAGTTTGTCAAATGTACCTGCACATTGCTTTGAATAAGGTGCAACCCTTCTTGGCAGTGGCATTCCCAAATGGCAGTGGCCTCTTTTAGAAGGAAAGTAAATACGCCACACTGCCAAAAAATATTCAGGAGTGGTTTGAGGAACAAGAGATGTTGACTTGGCCTCCAGATTTTAATCCAATCAAGCCTCTGTGAAATGTGTAAAACAACAAGTCAAATCCTTGGCAATTCCTCCTCACAATTTACATGACTTAAATTATCTTTAAATGTCTTGGTGCCAGATACCACAGAGCACCCTCAGAGATCTTGTAGCGTCTATGCCTTGGCAGGTAGGAACTGTTTTGACAGTTGTTTTGATGACACACAGGTGCACTTCAGTGAAAAAAAAAAAGTCAAATTTATGATGTCCTTTATCTTTTGTTTTTCCTTTGTGAGTGACTGCTCATTGCTAGAAACACCCTAGTGCCCACCAGAGATACCAAAGCAACTGCTTACCAACACCCTAGACACCACCTATGATACCCTGGCAGTCACCTAGCAACACCCCAGCAACCACCTGGAATACCATAGGAACTGCTTGGCAACACTCTAGTTACCACCAGGGATACCTTAGCAACTCCTTACCAACAGCCTTGCGACATTTCGGCTAACAGAAAATGGATTAGAAACATGCTAAGATCCACCTGGAATGCCATAGTAACCTCATAGTAACACCCTAACAACCACCTGGGATATGACAGCAATCATTTAGCAACACCATAGCAACCACTTTGAACACTATAGCAACCATCTAACACCTGGCAACACCTTAGCAATACCAGGAGAATTTCTGCAGTAATCAGGTTCTTTTTTTTCCAGGAAATGTACTTTTTTGATTAATCCCTGTGATTTTACTTCCAGTGAATCTGCAGCAGCTGTAGTGTTACCCCACAGAGCAAAGCCATTTCATACAAGCACAGGACTTTTGTTCCTTAGTTTCTTTAAATTAGATGCAAAATATTTCAGCAAACCAGCAGGAGCCATGCTGTTTCACATTAATATAATAAACAAAGATCAGTTGCATGAGCATTAGCCACTGTTTTTGTGACAAATTGGCCGAGGTGAGCCTCCTGGGCATAGAGAATGCTATGAGCTTATTCTGGAATTCAGAACGCTCTGTTTTCACTGGCCCAGTGTCCGACGTGGCTGTAAGGCAAAACTCAGACTTCCACAGAAACAAAGAAACAACTTGAAATCAGCTGCAATAGCAAACGCAAAGCGTTTCACACAGTGACAAAGGGCATTTCAGAAAAACAACTCAGCATCGCTTTGTTCCAAAGCCAGCATGTGGTAGCTCTGTAGTCCACTACTACAGAACAGGGTTTAACCTTTTGCTAAATCTGTATTTGCAAACACTAAACCTATGGCAGGTGGCAAATAAATCAGTAGCAATAGGAGTGCTGGGTAGAATTACAAGAATCTAATTGGCCTCCAGTGCCAAATACTTCATTAGGTGACTTCTCTCATTCATAATGTTTCCAGCACTTCCTGTCTCTCAGCTCTAATTTTCTGCCATTTGCACTCAGTCACAACAGATGTTCGTAAAAAGCTCTCCAGAAAGCCATATAGGCTGTGAGTGGTGCTGCCCTTGTACTTCTCAACACAACTGAGGACAAGAGTGGCTGAGATGGGCTTATCCTTGTCCATAGGGGCCTAGCCAACTGACTGATCCCCAGGCCAGTCATTGCAGTTATTGATTTCCAGTGCAGAAACTCAGAAATGAGTGAATAAAGCAGTTAGTACGTACATCCATGCATGTTTTTAGCCATTTATTCTACCATATTATTTTTTAATACATCCATCGGTCATCCATCTTTTTATCCATCCATCTATCTATTGCTCTTCGCCTCTTTCAGCTCTGAGCACACCTGACCTAAGCAATTATAAAACCACTACCAGGAACAGGTGTGCTGGGTTTTGAGATACAGCAAAAATAATGAGGGTGTCTAAGGACTGTACTGGGAAAGAGTGCTCCAGTACAGTAGGTATTGTTTCAGTCTTCAAGGACCCTCAGCCAGTCTGTATTTCTGTTCCACAGCAGCTCCTAGTGCGTATCCTTACCGTTTATTATGGACTGCGGAAAGCTGATTACCTGACCCAGGCGTGTTGCGCAGTGCAGATGTGAAAAATGAACCAGAGACTCGACAAACTGGTGCTCAGAAGTGTGATTGAGTAACCTGACACTGTTTACCTCTGCTGTTGAGTGCCTACATGGGCATGGGAAATGGAAGAGGCATGGCACACCTGTGAAATCTGTGCTCAACTGCAAATGAAACCTCAGACTCCTCACGGTCTTTAAGACGGGGATGATCAGCTCATTTCATTTTGGCCAACAGGTGGCAATGTAGGACCACATTTCTTCTGTCATCGCTCTGCTGTCGCAGGTCTGTTAGCACTGGACTAATTTTTTTGAGCTCTCTAACAAATATAGAAAAACTCAGTCTCTCTAATGAAACTATGCAAAGCACTTTTCATGTTGTCTGGATTTAAATCCAGGTGGGGGCCCTTGTAAAGCCCCTCCATGTAATTGCCTGTGTAAACCTCAGATATGTAAATGGTCTTAGATTGCTGGCTTTGTGTGTCTGAATAGCCCTAATTGCTACATCGTGAGGCCGCATATCAAAGCAATGCTTCATCTGCTTTTAAAAGGAATGAAAGACAGAGGAGCAGAGAACAGCGTCTAGCCTTCTAACTCTACCTGCTAAAGGGCTTCTGTCTGTGACCCTAAAGTCATACATAGGCCATATCTCTCTACCTTTCCCACCATGTACCACGCTATTAGCCCCGTGGCCAAGATGGCACAAAGGCAGATGACCTTTTGCTGAAGGCAAAGCTGAAGCTGAAGCAGTCTAAAGGACATTTTTCACAGCTTTCAACACTCTGACAAGCCGCAAAGAACCCAGCATAGTCCGTGACCACAGGGTCATTCGCTGTGTGCCACTGAACACTAGACACATTCTTTGTCAAGACACCTGCTGAAAATTGTTTACACCACCATCTATTTGAGAAAGTAAAGCAGAAATAAACGAAGACCTCACACTGACCAGTCCATCAAATGCTACTTTATGGAACTAGATCTGCTTATCATCACTGTTCCAACAAAACCTTGCATCTCTGGAGTGAGAATTTTACAGGAGAAAGAAAAAAATGTTTATAACTTTAATGTGTGTTAATGTGAGTTTAAAAATCATTTAGACCATCTGTTATGAGTAGTTATAAAATGTTGGAAGTTTGGGGGGAGGATCACATCTAAAACGGCGTCTACTACCAGTCTAACGTTGTATAATCTTCAACGGATACCTTGCATTTCCTGTGATGACGTTTTTGCACATCACCATCACCCCATCTCTTCCTCCTTACCGCTCCATCCTTGTTCATTAAAGGGGGTTGGGCCTTTAGAAGCTGCCCACGGTTTGTGGCCAAGTTCTCAGTATTAAAAAAAAAGTAATGATGTTTTGACATGGCAGCATCATTATGTTGTCATTATATGCAATTTATTCCACTTATTGAAAAAGGAAATATTAAATGTACATTTTTTTGTCAGTTAGATCCATACTGCATGAGATTGAGATTCTGATGGCATCCATACAAAGGCATCCAACAAAGTTTTCCTTTTCTAAAATTTGTACTGAACATCCAAGAAACCCAAAGGATAACTTGCAGTTACAGTTTTCTCCCGAAATGAAGAATCTTGGGCACAAAGAAAATAAGTAAAGACTGACATTTATTTTTTTCCAACCATCTTTTCAGTTCTCCAACAGATTTCTGGACCACTACTTATGTGAGCATAGCACTCTCAAACAAATGAGCACACTGTAAAAAAAGGTTCGTCAGCTCGACCTAAAAATAATTAAACTGGATTTATTCAATTCAAATAAATATTTTAAACAATGCAAAGAAAAAAAATATTTAGATGAAAAAAATGCAACACAGCATTGCAAACCTTTAAAACACTTCAAATCAACTTCTGACCTGTTACACATTGCTGTGGTGCAATACCGTTCAGAAAGACAAAGTGAGTCACAAATTTCTTGTTTATGAGAATCCTCAGCTCGGGGAAGTCAGTAGACCCCATTTAATGGGGTTCGTGTCCCACTATTATCACTACAGACATGACGTTTCCAATACTGTCTCAGCATTTTTCATTAGAATGCTTTCCATACTCAGCCTGTACTGCAACTGCTCTCAGTATGGAGTCAGCAGTTTGTATGGAGACATGGCTCAGCGACAGCTACCCAGATGAGCAACATCCTAACGTTCTAATCTGACTGTAGTGTGGTGCTGACCGGAAAAACTTTAGTGAGGTGAAAGTGAAAATTCTGTCATACTTGAACACACCACAGCACACAGTGTGAACAGTGGTGAATTTCTGCAGTGCTTAAAAGGGTTTACTGCTAACAGTCACAAATTCCAGCAGCAATGAGCAGAAACTAGAGGTGGGGGCCTGTGTGTTTACATCAGCACTGACTGGTGTGTGAACACTGTGCTGATCTGTAGTTTCTGCTCACCGCTTCTGGAATTTGTGACTGTTAGCGGTAAACCCTTTTATGCACTGCGGAAATTCACCACTGTGCTCATAGACAAGGTGTACAAATCCACCCAGCACCAATGCGAACAACATGCTGACCGAACTTTACTGAGCCATCAGTGACCTCCACTGTTACTTGCAAATCTCAAGTCAGTTCTCACTAAATTCCATTAAATATGTGGACCTTTCAACGAGGGGGCAAATGTGCTGAACTGAGTTTACACGAACATCACTGGTGCGTACAGCGTTGAGCCTTGCCTTCACCTCCATTATTCAGATCTTGTGTCTGTCTTGCTGGTCCCGGTGTACAGACCACTCATCAGATGTGCCAGGCCTGTTTGAAAGCCATTAGCCAGGAGCAATCTCTGGTTTTCAGGGCTGTTTTTGGCACACTGACTGGGACATGTTTAGGGAGGCTGCAAACTATGTTGGCTCTACCAATCCGGAGGAGTACATGGCGTCAGTGACTAGCTACATCAGCCAGTGCATTGATGGCATTAATGCCTCCAAGACCATCACAACATGCCCCAAACAGAAGCTGTGGATTACTGCAAAGGTGCATGTGGAGTTGAGAACCCATGACTCTGTCAAGTCAAGTGATAAAGCTGCCAGAGCCACCCTGTCCCAGGTCATCAGAGCAGCATATGTGCACATGCTCAGAAAATCCACAACGACTTCCAGGACACTAGTATCACACAGCTTATGTGGCAGGGCATCTGAGCCATCACCAACTACAGGACATCTCCACCTGCCTGTGCTGGTGAGGCCTGCACTGAATGGTTTGTGGCACAGAATGACATGGCAACAAAGAACACCACCCTGTCCCCCAGAGACCGGGTGCTCTGTCTGACCATGGCTGATCTGAAGAGGACTCTGCTTAGAGTCAAACCATGGAAGGCCCCGGACCTGACAACATTCCTGGATTTGTACTCAATGGATGCACAGTCCAGCTGGCAGATGTTCTCACAGACATCTTCAATATCTCTCTGAGCACCATTGCCTCCTCAGTCAGTCAGGATCAGGAGCAACATCTCCAACACCACTACGCTGAGCACAGGGGTAAGGAAATGGTGCTGCATCAGATTGCAGGACCATACAGATGATAATAAGTACTGCTGAGACACACTGCACAATGGCTGTCTGACTTTTCCACAACAACTGAAAAAAATTGAGAGCAGCGGAAAAAAGATGGAAGAAATAAAAACAATCTAAACTCTCATCTGCTCATATCATCTTTTCTAAAAAACTGACCAAGATCATATGATTTTTCTCTGCAGTCATCAGCCCTCCCTTTGCCTCTCAACCTACCAACCACACTCCACTTACATGCTTTACCCCACTTTCCACGGATGATGCTCTTCAGTGCCTGACATCTTGCAACTCTACCACATCACAACTAGAGTTATTCCTATCACCCATGCTTCTGACCATATCCTTCTGATCTTCTTCCATAAATCACTCACATAACAAATGGCTCAGGGGAAAAATGTCATGTTCCAATGGCCTTCAAATCATCACGGATTTGAACAACTATAAGCTGGTGTTTCTTCTCTCCTTCCTCTCCAAATATCTGGAGTGTACTGTTTGTGACAAACTCAACCTATTTATATCACAAAATAGGCTTCATAACCTAAACCAGTCTAGGGCCAGCACTTACCACATACTCTCCTTTCCTTAATTTTAATTTTAAGTCTATGCTAACTAGTGTGAGGGACACGTTTTCTTGTGGACTACAAAGCACCCATGTATGCCACTCTAAATAGGACCATTGGCTCTTAGGTAGCCAAGGAAAAGTAGTTCCACCCTTTCAATTCTAAAAATGAACACTTTTAATTGGTCATGCCATTGTTGGTTAGCCCTTTCTTAAAAAATCATGATCGTTTTCTTAAAAACTTTCAAAAACAAACACATTAAATAACATGCAGTCCACTGAATGCGGTGCTGAATTAAATATGAACCTCAACTAATGAAACAGTTATTTTAATCAACGTGACATTGACTTGGACACTTGCAAAAGTTATTTGTGAACACACTAGTGCATGTCTCCACTGGGCTAACTTTTGTTCTATCTCTTTCAATGTCTTCAAGACTTGTTTACCTTAGATGTGCTGGCTCATGATCCCTCATGCTGTTTTTCATTCATTAGCTTCATTAGTGACTTTATTATTGGGCGGATCGAAAATGCATCGCACATCAGGACCCTCATTCACTACACAAACACTCTAAACATGCACACACACACACACACACACACACACAAACTCAAACACACTCAAACACACATAAACTCTAACCCTCCATGCATGGTTGCCCACATCCCCACAAACAAACAAACCTGTTAAATGTAGAAGCTCTATGTCTCACCAAGGGCAAGGTCATCTTTAGACTTGACTGCCCTGACTGTGGACGCCATATAGCACAGCTTGCCCCTATGCACCTAAAGCTGTAAGCAAGAATTGCTGAAACCACAGATGGCGAAGGACTCAGTTATTAGAAAGTTTTTGTTGTTGCAGTATTAAAACAACCTGCCAGTTCCAGTCAATTTTACCTGTAGCTGAATGTATCCCAGTTGTAGCTCATGTGTGTGTTTTCTCTAGCAGGCCTACTCTATGCAGCCTAGACTAAACTGCATAAAATGTGAATCAAGGAAGAGGGAGTCCCAGTTAGATGTGCATTCAAAGTCGGTGCAAAGTACACCTATAATCAGACATGAAAATTTGTACTTAATCTAAACAAAAAGCACGAGAACACAAGGTGTAAATAAAACTCTGCATTCTTAACAATGGTACCTAATCACCTTCATAAAAAATGGAATAGCCTAATAAGCAGCTATCTAGAAAGTTAAAATAGAAGTTAATGTTCTACATAAACATAAGAAAAAAAATAACAAATTTGTTTTGGAAACTAATACTGTGTTAAATGCAGGCCAAAATCTCAGCTGCCAGGCGAAATGGACTTTTATGATGACATTCTGAGCACCACTGGCCAGGTGTTTAATATGAGTTTCAGCTGGCCAGGGCTTTTGAGATTTGTGTTTGTATTGGTTTAGAGTTTTTGAGTTACATGTATTTTAGTTCTCTTGTGTTGGACCAGAGTTGTCGGTACACCGTCATGCTGCTTGTGTTTCTCCATTCTCCTTTTGTTTATCATTCCGAGCTTTAGTCTGGCCCTCATGCCTATTGTTTTGTTTTGTGAAATAAAGTCTTGAACTATGTAAGTCTGCCAATGCGCCTGCCTTCAGTGCCTGGGAGATAAGAGGGAGGAACGTGACAAATGGGTAAGTGTGGGCTTACATATATAGACCCACTCATGAAAAAATAAGATCTTACAAACTGGAATGCATGGGTTTGTAATGTATTGTGATGAGAGTGAGAGAGAGAACGCGAAAACACGCTGAACTTCAAACGTCTCATTTATTGTCAACTTCACAGCCTCCAATACAGTTCTCACAGGGTGTACTGTGCCCCCAACTGGCATACATCCAGCACATCACCCAACTCCAACACCAACCCCACCCTTCTCGCCCCTCACTACCCTCCGGCCGATAACACTCCGGAGGATGGTGGCGGACGAGAAGGGCTCAACCCAACAAAATAACACACATTAAACTCATAATAACACAAAATAACACACAGAACACACTTCTACCCCCTCTAATGTCCCCAAAACACACAAACAGGCCAACTGGCCACTGGCCAGTGCGACATGCCGGCTCATCACAGTATTGACCATCATGATCATCATTTGCAATTTTAGGCCATTACTAAAAGGCCAGCTTGTTTATGCCTGCATAGAAGCCCTGTTCTGATAGATGAAGGAGGAAATAAAATTTCAGCTACCTTTTCTCACCCTCTTTCTCCATTTCTGGGAGAAGTATGTCAGAATTTAGGTTTGGTATGTCAAAATATGTCAAAAAAAGAGGAAAAGCCAAGAGATTTTTTTGCTTCTTCATGGCAGGAGTGACCTTCTATTTTATAGGATATTAATGGTGAATAAGATAAAAATGCACAAATTTTACTAGAGCTCTTTACTAGAGTTAACCTAATGTGCATGTGTATGGCCGGGAAAATAGTGTTTGGAGTGGGCTGTAACATTTGATCTGAAATCTTGTGATGGAGAGTTGACTCCTAAAGAGTCAGTGCTTTGAGGTCAACTCTCGACCAATGACTGTGGGTCGAAATGCTTGGAGTCATTAGATTTTATCACATGGGACACTTGAGATGCAGGCGTGACGCAGGAAAGAGCTTTGAGAGTAACTTTAGTTTGTTTATTTACAAAGCTGCAGATAACTGCTTCTAGCTTGCTAGGGCATAACAGCCATCTCCAGTCCATAACTTGCATTTGTCTTGGTATGAATACATTAGGACAGTTTAAAATGTCTTGGTTAAAAATTTGTTGGAATGCATTCTTCCTGAAATTGAGTGCCACTCCGGCCCTGATCGGGTCTTGTCAAGTTCAGACAAATATTGTTCTGTGGTGTGTGTGATTAAAGCTGTGTAGACATGGGCTACAGCTTTACTGTGAAAAGACATGCATGTATCTCTACCCTACATGGCCACTGTTAAGCGAGAGGAGCGTACAGAGGTGTTTTGCTGTGTAATCAGTGTTTACCTGGAGGGAACAGCGACTGAGTATTATCTGTTAGATGAGAAATCTCTGCTCCTGTGATGGGGGAGGCAAACACTTGGACATGGGCATGCTCTGGCCCTCTCTGAGCTAGGGCAGGGGATTTGACGGATTGCTGTCTGTAGGGGGGTCACTTATCTGCAGAGCTGTGGCCTGAACAAGTGTGTTATCTCATCAGAGCTGCGACCATGGGAACAGTCCTTCCTGCTGGCTCTGCACTACTGAGAGGAGGGAGCTTTCTCTCACCTCTTTTTAGATGACTGTGACCATGGGCAGTAAGAGTTTATCGTGCTGGTCTCTTCTACTTGTGTTCCCTCTATTAGTTTGTGTTGTCCAAAGGGGCAGCCTCCAGTCACAAGTGACCTCTTGTTCTCTCCTGTACACGTACACACACACACACACACACACACACACACACACACACACACACACACACACACACACACACACACACAC
>JBBPCX010070441.1:0-10645 GCA_037974365.1 Hydrocynus forskahlii
GCCCATATATTAACTGTAATCACTGGATGTGGGTGTGCTCGAAGGGTCTTGCCTCTTCTGTGCTTGATTGGGATGTTCCGATTTTACATGATAAATTAATCCCAGTGTTGAGAAAGTCTTTGTGGATGCACCTCCTCTAGAAATTCAGGCATTCCACACTTTACAAACGGCTTTCCGCGTGTCTTTCTTAAGTGCAGCGCATATAGCGCAACTCGCTGTTTTTTGAGAGGAGCCTCGTGGCGAGCACAGTGGCTTCAGATATATCGAAATGCGCCACACGGCAGACATGCTGACTCTAATCCAGTCTGGCGCCTGCAGGCTGCGCTTGTTGATTGCGTCATCACTGTTTCGGTCGCGTAACAAAAAAATTTCGGCCGAAACCGAAAATGCATTTTTTGCCATTTTCGGCCGCAAATTTTAGGTGGCCGAAAATTCGGTGCATCCCTCATACCCAGTGTATGTCAGTCAGCAGTGGGGAGACATGCGACCCTTTGGGCTGGTTGAAGACTAGCCGAGCTGCTGCGTTCTGAACCAGCTGTGAGGGTCTTATCGTAGAAACTCAGACCCCCTAGGAGGGCACTGCAGTAATCGAGGTGGGAGATAACCATGGCCTGTACCACGAGTTGAGTGGGAGACTGAGTCAGGTATGGCCTGATTTTCCTAATGTTGTATATGTTAAACTGACACAACTGAGAGACAGATGCAGTGTGGTCAGAAAAAGGCAGCCGTCAATCACAACACCCAGGTCTCTCATCACCTTGGAAGGGGTGAGTAGTGAAAAGGTGGTTTTTATATTGATATGGTGATGGATGAATGGTTAGGCTGGGATAACAAGAAGTTAACTAGAAGATGTGATGAGACCGTGTGGTCGTCTGGTGGGAACGACAGGAATAGCTTCTGTATCGTAGAGCAGTGATAGGAGAGGCCAGAGGGTGAATAATGGAGCCAGAGGAGATGGTGTAAATTGCAAAACACAGGGGCCCCAGTACTGAGCCTTGGGGGACACCAGTGGGCAGCTGATGGGCTGGAGATGTTCGACCCAACCATGGTACCTTGAATGAACGCCCAGAGAAGTAAAAATTGAACCAGGAATGAACTCTACCTGAAAAGTCCATGTTTGAGAGAATGGATAAGAGCGTGGTGTGATCAACTGTATCAAAGGCAGCTGATAGCTCCAGAAGGATAAGAATCAAAGACTGAGCCGCTGCTCTGGCCGATTTTAAAGCTTCAGTCACTGATAGCAAAGCCATTTCAGTGGAGCGCCTGATTTTGAAACCAGACTGGTTTGGATTAAGGCGGCCATCCCGAGAGAGGAATTCTGAAACCTGTTTGAAGACCGCACTTTCAGTGATTTTGGATAAGAACAATAGCTTTTTCTCAAACTATTATGGCGACACAAATTCTCTCTATAAGCGTCACTTCCTCATACTTGCACTCTTCCAGTGCCGACTCTCCTCATTTACTGTTAACCAACACTTAAAAAAGACCTCAGAGTTTGGCTAAAAACCACACTCTGATCCATCATAGATGATAACCCTTGGTCTGTGTTTAAGAGAAATTAAAACAGATTAAAACAGAACTATTTACGTCTGAAAATCAAGAAAAAAAAATCACTTCTATAAGCTGATTACGTAAATTCTGTAAACATATGACGAAAAAGCCCCCCCCCCCAAAACCTCTCAATCAGTGCTGTCTAAGAAAACCTCCTGCCAGAAAATGATTTATTAATGAGATGTGCCCATAATTCCAGGTGTAAAAAGATGGACTTGTGTGGGAGTATGGGTGCAATGTGGGACCAGAGCACCGGGGGAGCTGCTGCACCTCAGCAGATGTTGTGATGAGGGGAAGAAGAAGACCCTCTATAAAGAGTGTTTGTCGAGGCCTTTGGTTTCTTGGCTTTTTGGGTTGGGTCCCCTGTGTGTCAGCTGGGGGTTAGGTGGATGGCGTGCAGTTCTTTTTGTATGTTCTTTATGTTTGTTTTTACGGGTTCTAGCTGAAGCTACAGTAACCTAAAGCCTTGCTTTGTCCCTGCAATGTGTGTGTGGTTGGAGAGATAGTTGAATTGTCACTCGCCTTAAAGTAATATACACAGTTTGCTGATCTCCAGAACTTGTTCAAAACTGTAGCCAACCCTTGTGATTTACTTTCTGTACTGTCATATTAGTGTTGGTTGTTTTCTTTACTTGGTTTTGTCCCAGTCAGAGAAGTCGATCTGTGCTGAGACTGCGCGCCGAAAATAGTTTTCTTTCAAAAAGAAAACTATTCTGAAAAGTGCTATAATAGTTCCGGGACCCGTGCCTCAATCTCTTTCTAGATGTTACCTTGCTGCCCTCTTATTTAGTGGAGGGTGCCCCGTGTGGCCAGTTATGGACCATCATATACAGCGACAGACACCAACACGACCACCAATAAACCACAGGTAAATTAGCAGCAACCGGCAGGAAGGAACGGTACTATCGAGGGTTTATGGCTGGCTGTGTAGTTTTTAAAACACACTGTTGAAGGGGGGGGGGGTTCTTTAAAAGCGAGCATTTTGTCCTAAACTCGGGTACAGACGTTATGCTGCCCTGCCAGGGTTGACAGCTAGATAACCCTTCTCCAGTTCGCTCCTCATGATGATGAGGTAGGGCATAACTGGGGAAAAAGATTTGAGTACTATAGAAAATAGCTTCGAGGCTATGTTAGCTTCGCTAGCATTCCAACGTAAACAAATATAGCATGGCTCGGAATGAAATAAAGTTATTCTAATATTTATAACCGTACCAAGTGCAAACATACTGACGGTGCCTTCAAAGGCCAACTTATGGCAAGGAAGGCTTAACAGAGGGATTAATGAGAGAAGTAGCGAGCACCACGCTTTGTTGTTCATTTCCAACAAGATAAACTGTCTATCAGCTGTCTTCTGTTTATGACATCAGTCAATTCCTTAAATCTGAAACGCTACCAAGTTTTGCCTTTAGATGGCAGCAGAGGACTATAGAACCCCTTATAGCGCTGAATTTCTCAGCACCGAAAGCAGGAAGAGTTTATGAAACAGAACACACTTCTTTACCACCAGTTAGGAAAGTGTCGTAAAGATATCGTTTCTGCAGCATTTAATGGAAATTCTACAGCATTTAATTAATAGGCAACATATGATGCTCAAGCAATATTTACCCTGATATTTCTTCAATGACTGCATCAGAAATATGCTCCCCCCTCCCTCCAGCCTTTTTCCTCACTAAGCTAGGAGTGATGGCAATGCTACAGGATGGCTTTTTTCAGGAAGTTAGCGCACTGCAAAAACTCCTGATATAAAAGAAGAGCTGCTAGGTTGTGCTCCAATTGTTTTACTAGCTCTTCATTGCTTGAACATCCTCCAATTGTCTGTCCTGTGCTGTTTACTTGTATGTGCATTGAATGTGGAGTACAAGTTTGTATGAAAGTCACATCCCACTGGTCTATGTGATTTAACTTTTAAATGTGTATTGCGCAAGTGAGTGGCACAAATTAGGTACCGTTTGCGCTGTGAAGACTGAAAAATGCTGCGCATTTGCGTACCACTTATGTCAACCCCTGATTATGAATGATCTCTGCGTAACATGATCGTTGCATTGTATATTTTCAGCCATACAGTTCAAATGACTAATTCGATTTTGCAGTGAGGTCAGGTTTTTTTTTTTTTTTTACAAAACATAACCGATTAAGTAATCACCAAAAAAATATAAAAAAAAAAAAATCCAGGTTTACAGTGTGATGTAAATACGACGCATACTGTGACGTCACATGAGTGGTGCAGAGTATGACGCGAAACGGTCCGTCTTTCAAAATCTTTGTTTTTTTCTTGTCAAAGCGTAAACGCAGAAACAGTTTTTTAAAAATCGGCACTTTGGTCGGAGTTTTCAAAAAACATTTTCACTGACCCGAAACGCCGTTTACGTGTGGCCGAAAAGCCAAAACCCCCATTTTCAGAAATGCCCGTGTATGTGTGGACATGGCCCCAGTATTGGTAGTTCAAAAACTGGTTGAGAGACCTCTATTTTATGGAGAGAGAGAGAGAAAATGGTAAAGCCATCAGGGAGAGAGGGGGCCAGTGGGACAGCCTGCACAGAAAACAGTGGCAGAATGCCCAGAAATGCTTGGCAGATGGTCAGAGCTGCTGCTTCCCTGCTCTGTCTCTCAGTGTGCAGTGCTGCAAGAACACCATCATGTACAAAACGACACCCTTGTTTGCAGCTTCTGTGTGTTTGGGAACATAAAAATGGCATTGTTTGAAAATCAAACCAGCATTAATTTTATTATTTCTGATTGTAAAAAAAGACTTGCAGTCTTATTTCTAGCCTAAAGTCTTCTTGATCTTGTTTTGAGAATAATATACTGAATAAGAGCAGATTTCCTTGCTCTCATATAGTATATTAAGATTGTTTAAAGGTATTTTTTCCTATTTTAAAGAAATCTTTGGACTAGAAACAAGTGAAATTATCTGTCAGTGCAGTAAGATATTTACACTTGGTAAGGTTTCTTGAAATAGAAAAAAAATCTTAAAACAATCTTAATAATCTTACAAAATCTGCTCTTATATAGTATGTTATTCTCAAAATGAGATCAAGAAGAATTTTAGGCTAGAAATAAGACTGCAAGTCTTGGTTAGATCAGGAATTTTGCAGTGGAACAGAACGTCATCCATTGTCAGTGAGAATAAAGCAGCTTTATGACCTCTAATGTCAAAAGAGATGGAAAAAGACCCAGAGACAACAATTCGGTACAAATAACCACATTTTGGTTTATAGAATCAACAATTAAGTGTATATGCAAAAAGACCAAGCACAGTATACAGGGACAGTATACAGGGACGGTATACAGGGACAGGTTGGGCCTGAGACGACACCAAAGGAAAGAACAGAATAAAACAAACGTCCCTAAGCCTCCTCCGAGTTCAGCATCCGTCCGACTTTGATTCCCAAAACAAAACCTAAACCTACACTGATCTACCTACAAAACAAAACTTACAAAGGGTGTCCGCCTCTGGCTGAGTGAGTCTAACAAAGGATTCCTCTGGTGCTGCGCGGTGTATGAGTAAGATGCAAATGCAAACGCACTAATTATGAATCAGGATTGGTGATGTCTCCAATAAATGTAATTAAGAGTGAATTCAGAAGGTTCTGGACGTACTGGATTATCAGCTGGGTCGCCCTTCTATCAAAAATTTCAATAGAAAATTCATCGTCCAGAACTTTCTGAAATTTAGATCTTAACGTTTGACAGATAGAATTACAGAAGTTTTGATATTCCTTCTCTTCACTTAAAGCTCTCAGAGACTTCTCAAATTCTCTTATAGATTCTATAAAAAAACGTTTAAACTCTTCATAAAAGTGTGGAGACTCTGGCCACTTAATGTGAAAATGACTTATTTTATTAATAACTGTTTGTCGTATATCTTTTGGAATGTTTTCTTTATTACAATTGAAAATTGAGAATTGAGAATTGTCCTTTTTATCAGACTTTTTTCCTAAACATATTTGGAATCTAAAGTGAGGGCCCTTATGTTTGATTGTTTCAACCAATTTATTAAAGGCCTCATCGGCAATGACCAAGTCACGGCGATCTTGAGGAAGTAACCTGAGGGAACCTGTGGCGCCAAAATGTTTTGAGAAACCAACGACAGTTGTGATTCCATAAAGTCTGACCAGCCGATCTGATAAACAGGCTAACTGAATCATGCAGGGCTCTTTATTTTTCCTCCCCATGCAGGGACTGTTCACTGTGTAGATCCACAGTTCTCGGTAGTCGGTAATGCTCTTATTTTCTATCTCTTTGACTTTTTTAATTATCAAGTCCTCACTATGAACAGAACCTCCATCTCCTGGGTAATATGGACCAAAGGGTTCTGTAAACGAGCCGTCTTTTTTTCTAAAAAATGCAACCGCAAATTGTTTATCTTTTTTCTTCACTGACTTAAGCAGTTTAATAAAAGTATTTTTAATTTTGCGATTGATCTCACATATAAATGGTAATGTATTATCAACAATTCTCGGTAGAATTAGATGAACAGATTGTTTCCTGTCCGTAAGGTTTACATACATTACAATATTTCTGTTACGATCATGACGCATCAATGCAAAACTGACATGTTTCTCTAAGGGCAGCTCCTGAGCCTTCAGTGGTCCTGGCTGTCTAGCCCTGTAGAACAGAATCGAATCAAATGAACACGTGACCAGAGTACGCTCACAATACCGAATAAAGAATTTATCTTTGTTCTTTACTGACTGAAGCAGTTTCATAGAAGTTATTTTTAATTTTAGGATTGATCGTATATATAAATGAAAATGTATTATTACAGATTCTCTGTAGAATTCGACAAAAAGAGAGTTTCCTGTTCGAAAGGTTACATACATTATAACATTTCTGGGACCCATCAGTGCAAAATTGATAAATTCCTTAAAGTTAAGCTCCAGAGCCATCAGCAGTCCTGGCTGTCCAGCTCTGTAAAACAGAATTGAATCAAATGAACATGTGACCAGAGGACACTCACAATACTGAATAAAGAGATTAAATGGAAGCAGAGTGCAAATACTGAAGTCATGAAGGATCTACACACTGTTTAACTACTGCAGGACAATCCATGAGTTTCTGACCAGTTCCTTTTCTTACTCACTCTCGTCCGTCCAGAGCCGCTGGATGATCGTTGGCGGTGGGAACAGAGTCCACGCTGTTTACGTCTTCAGAAGAACCCGCATCATCATCATCAGCAGTCTCGCTCTTACTCTGCAGACATCTATCAGAAGAATATACTTAAAATTCTAGATAAATAATTTAGTTCTGAATATTTATTTCAGCCTTTGCATTGCATATTAATTCTACACAATTTTGGATATCATAAACATTGTAACTCAGGATGTTAGTCTTTATTAGACCTTTATTAGACCTGTTTCTGGGTATTACTTACATTCCAAGCTACTTTTTGATATTGATTTTTAACTTCATGATATATTTCATCATAACTGTTTTTGGTTGTTCTTTTTTTACTTAATTTTGGACTATTGTATTAGAACTTAATCCTGGGCATTTTTCATTACAACTTCATTAATTATATTGTAAGTTTATTCTGGTTAGTATGTTTGTAGAACTTCATTCTGGAGAATAATTTTATTAACACTTGATGTCGGGTGGGCAGTGCAGCAAGATGGCCGACTAGTTACTGAGCTCTCAGTGGTTGGGAGGGACGACCTCGAAACACAACTGAAAGAAGATCTTATACTGTCCAAAGTGGTGATCAAACAGGATTCCAGACAGGAATTCAGAGTTAGAAAGAAGACAACAGCCAGATCCGACCAACACGCAAGCATTACATCAATGGCTCTTTAACAGAAAAGTGGCTTTGAAGAGAGGAACGTGGCAGAGATGCTGCCATAGCACCACTTTACTAGGCACAAGAAATGGATCGGAAGGGGCATAAATGTCGATGTGATGATAGACCTAAAAGATCCTGAAATGTCCTTAAATTAATGGATCTTTCGGAACTGTAACCTTAAAAAGTCCTCTAAAGCTCTGAATAGTGGACCTGAATTACGAATGTCATAAAAGCTAAGGAATGTCCAGCTAATATTGTTCACTAGAGCTAGAAATAGAATAATACAGCCACATATAGTTCAGTTCTCAGCCACGGCAGTTCACATCAGTTCATTTAAATTTTAATGTTGTTATTTGATCTGTTTTAGTTAGTACTTAAGCCCAGTTCAGTCCTTCAGTAATTAATTAAATGTAATATTTAAGATGCATTAAAAAAGAAAATCAATAACACTATCAAGAGTTTGAAAGCTTTGCTTGGTTAAAAGTTTGTTTAATCCATGGCATGGTGGACTTACCTGGAAAGTTCCAGGCTTTTAGGAAAGGAATTGTCCTGAAACAGACATTTACCGTCGTGAGACTTCCCTCAGAGCAGAGACTTACAGAACTATTGATTACCATTGATTTACCCTTAAGGAATGATTGATTACCAATTATTTACCCATAAGAGACTATATATATATATATTACCATTGTATTACCCCTAAGACACCATTGGTTACCAGACTTTTTTTTTTTTTAAAGGACACTGGATTCATTAAAAGCGTCTAAGATCAGTGTCACAATGGAAAACGACAGCAATGTGATGGAAGACGTAGTTGTTTTAGGTGGAGAGTAAAGAGAGATGGGAATACATACCATGTTATCAAACGACCTCGTGCTCCATCGGCTCTCGTCCAGCTCTCCAAACAATTACTGGATAAAGTCCTGAACCAGATGGAAGTTCTTGACTTTCTGTTGAAATTGTGTGTGTATGAGGGTGGGGCTGTTTGAGCCACACCGAAACTGCACCACACCTGTAACTCAACCACAGGTGTTTCATAGGGCAAGAAAAACTCTACGAATGCTGTTTATCAGGTCTTCATCCGTGCGTCATCCGTGCGTCATCTGTGCATGTGAGTCTCACACGCACAAACATATTTATAGGTGGTTACAATTACTTTATCCCAATATTTACAAAAATGTGAGGGGTGGGGGCCCAGTAGGTAGGCTACTTGCCTCTGAACCAATAGGTCATAGGTTTGAATCCTACCTTCAGCATGCCACCACTGGGTTAGTGTTAGGGTTAGATACTGTGTGTGTGTGTGTGTGTGTGTGTGTTTAAATATATATATATTTCAGTGCTGGACTGGCCATTGGGCATACCGGGCATTTGCCCGGGGGCCGATGGTAATTTTGGGCCGACCAGGTAATGTTGGGCCGGCGTGGAATCTCGTCATTCAGATAAATCAACCAATCAGAAGATCACATTATAACAGCTGCAAAGAGGGACAAACTCCATATGAAAGTCTCTGTATGTGAATGCAGTGTTATTAAAGTCATATTTGGTGTAATGGTCAGGCATCTTATCTGGACAAAAGTAATGGCAGCGCTGTACGTGTCGGCTGCACTGTTTACTGATTTTTCTTTAATTTTGACTGCAATGTATTATTTGGACTTTGTATTGAAGATTTTTTGTAATTTTCAGAATAAAAAATGTGTATCTTCTGAGAAATGCGTGTGTGGTTTCATCTCACATCCAGTTCATGGCCATTTACAAAGTTCGTTTTTCCAGAAAGTGTGCTATATTTTATAGATAAACCTCATGTAGACACACTTTCTACATGATTTACATTTGTTGGCTAGGAAATTAAGGAAATCGGAGGACGGTCCAAAAATGCTAATTATGGTAAGATGATAGTCTATAGAAGCATTTTGAATGTGAGGGGACGCACAGGTCTACGGGGGGAGGGCGGGGTTTGGCCGTGGGGCAGGGTTTGGGGTGGGGGCGGGGTTTGGTCGGGTGACTGGATGGGTTGCTGGTCCTTTTACAGGGTGGGGGCAAATCCAGTGGTGTGTGTATTCTCTTTTCAATAAAGTGGAATGGATTCGTTTGCGAAAGATTTAAGATTCAAGATTCAACAGCGTTGGGTGAACTAATATTTTATATTAAATGTGGGGGGGGTCCCAACAAATAATTATGAAATGTGAGGGGGACACGTCCCCCTCAGATTGAATGGCGGTGACGCCCATGGTCTTACATATTTTTGCAATTGTAGTCCAAAACACAAGGTGGGATTTGTATTGTTTGGGCTGTGCTTTAAATGTTTCTAGTAATTATCAGATTAAAAAACGTTGTGTGCATGTGTGGTTTCATCTCACAACCAGTTCATGGCCATTTACAAATTTCATTTTTCCAAAAAATGTGCAATATTTTAAAGAAACACCTCATGTGGACACACTTTCTACGTGATGTACATGTGTTGTCTAGGAAATTAAGGAAATCTGAGGACGGTCCTAAAATGCTCATGAAGGTAAGACTATAGTCTTACCTGTTTTTGCAACTTTGGTCCAAAACACAAAATGAGATTTTTCTTTAATTTAGACTGCAGTGTATTGTTTGGGCTGTGTTTTGAAGATTTGTAGTCATTTTCAGTATAAACAATGTGTATTTTCTGAAAAAATGTGTCATTGGTTCAATCTCACAACCAGTTCAGGGCCATTTATGAAGCTCATATTTCCCAAAAATGTGCAATATTTTAAAGAAACACTTCATGTGGACACACTTTCTATGTGATGTACATGTGTTGGCTAGGAAATTAAGGAAATCTGAGGACGGTCCTAAAATGCTCAAGAAGGTAAGGCTATAGTCTAACCTATTTTTGCAACTTTGGTCCAAAACACAAGGTGACATTTGTCTTTAATTTAGACTGCAGTGTATTGTTTGGGCTGTGTTTTGATGGTTAGTAGTAATTTTCAGTATAAACAATGTGTATTTTCTGAAAAATGTGTTTGTGTGGTTCAATCTCAGTCAATTTACGGCCATTTAGAAAGTTAATTTTTCCAACAAATGTGCAATATTTTAAAGAAACACCTCATGTGGACACACTTTCGACATGATTTACATGTGTTGTCTAGGAAATTAAGGAAATCTGAGGACGGTCCCAAAATGCTCATGAAGGTAAGACTATATATAGTCTTACCTATTTTTGCAATTGTAGTCAAAAACACAAGGTGACATTTGTCTTTAATTTACACCGCAATGTATTGTTTGGGCTGTGTTTTGAAGATCTGTAGTCATTTTCAACATAAACATTGTGTATTTTCTGGAAAAATGTGT
>JBBPCX010070442.1:0-10645 GCA_037974365.1 Hydrocynus forskahlii
TGTGTGTGTGTGTGTGTGTGTGTGGGTATGTGATTTAGGTTTGGCATGCTGGGCTCTGTGGACTCGAACACTGGGTCTCCTGATTTGGGCTGGGATACGGACCAGTTTCCCATGGATATCCGCAATACAACCCTGGTGATGAAGGTAAACTTGAAAAATTACATTTAAATTCAGCATTTTCCTTCATCTAACTACCCCCTAAAAGCAGAACCAATGGGAGAGCTCGTTTAGCTGTACCTATGTAGGTATTTCCCACTTGTGGGACTTATAAAGGTTTATCTTATCTTATTTCATAACAAACAAAATATCTGATTGAATAATTTTTATTTAGGTAGTCGTGTTTTTATTTTGGGAATGTAACCCCATTACTGCATTGCTTGGTACATTTTGAAACAAACATGATTCTGCTGAAGAAATATTACACATGAGTATTTAAATTTCCCAGAAATCACTTCTCCGAAGGCCTAGAAGGCTTTGACGGTTCCGCTCTGGTGGAAAGGGACCACCATGGAACTATGGTTGTGGCCTGACTCTGTGTGTGTGTGTGTGTCTGGACTTGATATGAGTGTATCAAGCGCAGCGATGTTGCTGGGCTTTTCACACACATCATTGTTTTTTCTCAGAGATATTTTTATTAAATGTTTTCAGAGAATACACAGGGAAGCAACACAACAAACAAAGAACACCAATAAACCCTTACCCACCCACCCCGGCCACTTGGGAGAGAAAGAAAGAGAGAGAGAGAGAAAAGGAAACAAATGTATAATAAATAAATAAAAAAGTAAATAAAAACCTAAAATGAATAAGTAAATAAATAAATACATTAAAAAAATAGCAAGGTGTTTCGTTTACATAATCGTGGGATAACATTAAGTAGACTGCTGAAGCTAACAAGCATCAGAACCAATATATCCTGCTCCAAACCATGTCAGTCTCCACATCCGGCCTCACTTGGATATAAATTGGAAAAATATTCTCCATACACACATCAGTGTTGATGCTAGGTTGAGAAATAGTCCACTAACTCTGGATGTGGATGGCAAACAACAGCTGTTTATGGAAAAAGATGAGCTACAGTCTGTTACTGTAAAACCACAAGTTGATCCAACAAGGTACGTGTTTCTGTTAAAGCTGCCAGTAGGTGTTAAAGCTGTGTGTGTTACTGCTGTACTTGATACACTCATACCAGCACCCGGCACACTGCCAAGCCACAAACATGTCAGTATCACTGCTGTGCCGAGAATGGTCCACCACCCAAATAATAAATACAGTTACCTGTAGTCTTTGGCGGTCCCTTTCCATTTATTTCATTCTCAACCGAGTATATAAAATGTATAGGGCAGCAGGGAGCAGATTTCATATTTTATACGCCTGAAGGAAAACACACTTTTGGTTAAACCCTCAGGCTGTTATCGAGCAGGGGGGCCTACAGCCCGGAGGTTTAAATTTTGATGCCAAGGTTCGGAGAGAATCGACTGACCTGGAGGATTTATTCATCGCTCACATCGCTGCCATGGACGCTTTTGCTCGGGGTCTCAGAAATGCTGTCAGGATCATTGAGGAAGGGGTCATGCAAAAAATGCTCCAGGTAGTGACAGCCACTGTATTTTCCATAACAAAACCTTTTACTCCTTATTACTTGAGGGAATCGCTACAGGCCCCACAATACAATATTGTTTTAATTCTAGAGACAGTATATGATTCTGTGATATTTTGTGGTATTTTTAAAGAAATGCCAAGTATAGTGATACATTGTCAAAATCAAAGTGAACTTTGTTGTCATCTCAACAACATACACGCATACAGTTAGATGAAGCGGCGTGGCTCCAGAGTACAAAAGGACGCAGACTAAACATATATAAATAAACTATACATATAAACTCTAAAATGAAAAGTAAAAACGTGCAGTTTGGTATAAGGATGTGCAATATGGTACAAGGTCATTTTTAACAAAAAGTCAGTAGGAAAAAAATCAGGTGGAAAGAAACAATACTGGAATGTAATTGTACGCTTTATATGTGTAAAAGATCAGCAGCGGTTCAAAACAAACAGTTGTGAGACTGTGATATAAGTTTCCACTTTATCTTCTGTGTTTAACAAATGTTTTTATCCAGAGAAGTTTAGAGTGGCCAGAGAATGTAGTATTAGAAATCTTGCCCATTGTCTTTTATTGGTAAATTATAATAATAGTGTTTTGGATTCCTTCCTGAATGCTGGAGTCAAATCCTGCTAACCCATGTTCGAAGCAACTTCTTAATCCACAGTCTATTCATAACAGTGATTTCATTGATAGAAACCTTGGTTGTACCAGAAAGAAACACTGCCATCCTATGGATATAGACTAAAGTGTATGTGGGTAACCTGTTTGTCCAGTAATTTGACACTTAAATAATGCATCAGTGCATCAATACCACTTTTAAAACCAAAAAATCAAAACACCCCACCAGTAATTAAGTATTTACAAATAATAATCCAATCGGTTTACTTTAATCTGGATCCTTGATTTTAAAATGTCTTTAAATGAGAACACTGGTCTAGGATCAAGTCCCCTATGCTCATAAATTGTTTTCATGCTGGAAAAGGCCGCTGATCCTAGATCAAAACTCTTATATTGAGAAGCTGAATTAATTTGGATCATGGTGGGGTTTGTGCTGTGTAGGAACGTTACATAAGCTTCAGCCATGGGACTGGTCAGAAGGTGGAAGAGGGCAGTGCGTCACTGGAGGATCTGGAGGTTTGGCATTCTCTCATGTACTTCACTACAAGTATTTCCATTTCACGTATGCCCGTAATAATGTGTATGTTTATTTCCAGGAGTTCATCAAGCAAAACGGAGAACCTAAAGTTACATCAGGGAAACAAGAAAAATATGAATCTGTGTTTAATCATTACTTGTGAGACTAACCAGTATGTTATCATCTGGGATCCATTAAAAACCTAACAACATTTAGTCATTGATTATGTGGAATCATAATTCTTCTTATTTCTGAAACCATTTTTTTCATAAAAGCTAGAAGTTTATTTGCAACTGAAATATATTTACAATTAACACATCAGAAATGGTAGATTTAATTCTTTCATTCATATTTGGAGAATGTTAGTACTGTAAATACGGAGTATACATAAAAATGATTTTTTACAGCATAAGTGTAGTGTTCTTTTGTTGCCCTGGCAGTGTGTACAATATCACCTTTTATTGTACAACAGTATGAAAAACAACCTGCACATACAGATATGGTAGCTGTTGAAATCCCCATATATACTTTATGGAGTAAAGAAGACACACCTGTTTGTCAGGGTTTGGGCCCCTTACTTCCAGGGAAGTGCTTCAGCAGATCCAGACATATTGGACAAAGCCATGCTTCCAACTTTATGGACACAGTTTGGGGAAGAACCTTTTCTATTCATGACTGCCTCAGTGCACAAAGCGAGCTCCATAAAGACATAGCTGGAGGATTTCAGTGTGGAAGAACTTGACTGTCCCACACAGCCTTGACCTCAGCCCCATCCAGCACCTTTGGGATGAACTGGACCGGAGATTGCGAGCCAGACCTTCTCGTCCAACATCAGTGTCTGATCTCATAAATGCTCTGTAGAATGGAAGGGTACACATTCCCCACAGAAACGCCACAATCTTGTGGAAAGCCTTCCAAGAAGAGTGGACCAACTCCATATTAAAGTCTACGTATTTGAATATCATTAAAGTCTCTGTTGTTCGTAAGGGTCAGCCGTCCAAATAATTTAGGCTATTATAGTGAATTTCGTCCCTACGTAGTTTTCGATCTGTTTCCATTCCTGTATGTATAAGCAGTTATAGGCTATATATAAGATGTCTATAGGTCATTGTAGATATAATGTACTTCCAAGTGTGTAATTATGTTGAAAATAAAAGTTGAAAATGAGTCGTTTTTGAGTTACATCGTCCTCTTTCCAGTGACATCACATCATCCTACTGCTCCTGCTGTCTGTCCCCCAACCAGCTGCCTCCGATTGGCCAATGGCCAGATAGCGTGAGCTCTGCTCATTGCGTTCTCGTCGCTGATTGGTGGAATTCGAGACGAGGAGGCGGGACGCCAGTTCCTACAAACAACCAATAGAGGCGCTCGATATTAGCATAAATTATTCAGCATCCTCACCAGCAGCTGCTCAGAACTGGACCTACCTGTGTATATTTCTCTCTCTCTATATAAATATATATTTTTTATTTGTATAATTCGTAAAAGTAGCCCAAAACATGAGCGCAGCTTTAAATTTACAGACAATTTATATTTAGGAGTAACAAGTATTTTAGTAGTTTTAAGTTTGAAAGACCTTTTGAAAAACTATTTTTTTTCTAACATTACTTTTTTCAGTGTTTACATTTTTTTTGGACTTTATTAACCATCATGTGGACCTTTCTGGGCATAGCGAGTTTTACCTATGTGTATAAGAAGTGTAACTCCCTCCTGGGCTGGGACGTCCTGCTGCTGGCGCTGGGGGTCCTGGGTGCGGGCGCCCTGCTCACCTGTCTCAGGTACCGAGCACACAAAGACCCCCAGATCCTGCAATTCTGTGTGGAGCTCCTGTCAGCCTTACCCCTCGCTAACAAACTCTTCTCCAAGTCTGACACCTGCAGCAAGAGCTCAGCTGGAGCCACCAAACAGGTAATTTTATTTACTTCTGTTGTAAATTTACTCTTTATTTTTTTAAACCATAAACATCCGTTTTTAATAACCTCATGGTAATTGTGTCATTTGTGGGATGAGAGAAGTTTATTTTGTACAGTACAGTCAGTCCTGCTCCCTGCTGCTCCCTGCACCGATTTTATAAGTTAGTTAATTATGTAACAGAAACGTCAGCCTGAGTGAAATCTGATCTTTAGACTGATCTCAGTACAGTGACTTTCATGTGTTAGTGACAGGTCTGTTAATACTGCTAAACTTTAGGAGTTATTTAGGAGTGATTTTTCAATTGTATTGAACTTTATTTCTGTTGCTCGACTCTCATTTCCTCCTCCTTTATTTCCCTCCTCGTCCTTTCTTTTGTACTTTCTTCCATTATTTCTTTCTTTCTTTTCCTCTCAACATTTTCTTTATTTCCCTCCCCACTCTTTTTTCGTTTTCTTTCTTTCCTCTCCACACACTTGCTTTTTTCTCCACTTAATCCTTTTTTCTTTCTTTCCTTTCTTCGCTCTGTCAACACTCTTTTTTCCCTCCACACTATTTCTTTCTTTCATTTTCTTTCATTCTTTCTTCTTTTCCTTCTGTTCTTTCTTCTTCTTCCCTCTCCACTCTTTCTCTTTCCCCTCCACACTTGTTTTTTTCTCCCTGTCCACACTCCGTACTTTCTTTCCTTATTTCCCTCGCTGCTCTTTTTTTTCTTTTCTTTCATCCGTCTCTCCGCTCTTTCTTTCTTTCTTTCCTGCTACACTTTTTCCTTTTTTCTCTTTTCTTTTATACCTCTCTTACCCCCCACTTTCTTTCTTTCTTTCTGCCTCCACTCTTTCTTTATTTCCCTCCCCACTTTTTTCTTTCCTTTTTCTTTTCTTTCTTCCCTCTCCACACCCGTTCTTTTTCATTTCTTTCTTCCCTCTCCACACCCGTTCTTTTTCATTTCTTTCTTCCCTCTCCACATTCGTTTTTTCATTTCTTTCTTCCCTTTCCACACTTTCTTTCTTCCCTCTCCACACTCTTTCTTTTTTCTTCCCTCTCCACACTCTTTCTTTTTTCTTTTCTTTCTTCCCTCTCTACACTGTTTCTTTATTTCCCTCCCCACTTTTCTCCTTTTTTCCTTTTTTTCCTTTCATCCTTCTCTACACACTATTTCTTTTCCTCTACACTTTCTTTCTTTCTGTCTTTTATTCTTTCCTTTACCTCACACTCACTCGCCCCCATGTTCTCCAGCAGGCAGGTCTGAGGAGGAGCAGGAGATCTGAACCCGAGTCCTCTCTGAATGCGGACGGTGTCTCTGCCTGTCAGTCCTCTGGTGGTCCGGAGCCTGATGTCATCATCGTGGGTGCAGGGGTCCTGGGGTCAGCGATGGCAGCCGTGTTGGCGCGAGACGGTCGGAGGGTCACTGTGGTGGAGAGGGACCTGCGAGAACCAGACAGGATCGTGGGGGAACTTTTACAGCCCGGTGGCCTCAGGACCCTCAGGGAGCTGGGACTGCAGGGTGAGGAGAAACTTCTGTTGGTCAGAAGTGTCAGAAGCTTCGCTCATGTTTTTGTCCATCAGGGGGCAGGGGGTGCCAGTGAGTTACAAAATAATCCCTCAAGTTAAGGACATAAAACAAAGTGCAGCAATGATTATACCAATCAAGGACGATTACAAAAAGATGACAGGATGGGTCATGGAGTTTAGGTTTTTAAAACTGTATGTAAACATGTCACATGAATGAAATGAAAAAGGTAAACTGTTCCATACTCGTGTGCAACAGAAGGACCCTTAAGAGCCATGTGTAAAAATACTTGACCTGGTGGAGCAAAATGAAAAATGGAATGTCTGGTATTGTAGTTTCCTAGTGTTTAGTAACAGCAAATGTGTGAGTGCATAAAACACAAACACTTATTTAAGTGTAGTGAGTTATCAGTGATACTGTTTATGGGGTGAATTACAATACCAGTCAAAAGTTTGGACACATCTTCTTATTCAGTGTCTTTTCTTTGCTTTTATTATTTTCGACATTGTAGATTAATATTAGAAACAAACAAAATGAAGGAACACGTGAAATTATGCAGTAAACAAAAAAAGAGTTAAACAAACCAGAATATGTTTTGTAATACTTAGTTAAGTGGGTCTTAACACTTGAAGAAGAACACCTGTTAATTAAATACCGTTCCAGGTCGATTCCATGGAGAAGGACCCTTAAGAGCCATTTGATTATGTGTAAAAATACTTGACCTGGTGGAGCAAAATGAAATATAAATGCCGATAAATCTTTAGTGATTCTTTTCCCTCCTGATGTTCTAAATAGATGCAGTAGAAGGCCTGGACGCACATGTGGTCAGTGGATATGTGGTTCACGACAGAGAGAGCCACTCTGAGGTCGAGATTCCGTACCCGCAGGATGAGTGCGGTGTCCAGTGTGGCCGAGCCTTCCACCATGGCCGTTTCATCATGGGTCTGCGACGCGCTGCCCTCAAGGAGCCCAAGTAAGACTCAGATGGCGTACACAGTAAACAACCTTTAGGGACATGTTCTCTGGATTGGAGTGTAATCTCTAAACACAACTCACAAAATTCAGTCATTCATTCCTTTTCTGTAGCCACTTAATCTACACTGGGGTAACAGGTTACCCGGAGCCAATCCGGGGGTCTACAGGTGTGAGGCAGGGACTCACCCTGGGCATACACACACACACACACACACACACACACACACACACACACCATTTACTCACACACTCACACTTACGGTTAATTTAGAATCCCCAGTTCACCTGACTGCATGTCTTTGGACTGAGGGAGAAACCCGGAGACCCCGGAGGAAACCCACACCACCGTAAGGAGAACATGCAAACTCCACACACACACACACACTCACACACACACACACACACACACACACACACACTGCCAGGACCCAGATTCAAACCTCCAAACTCACATGGTTCATCTTAAATTATATCATCAGGTAGACATCTTGATTCATATTAGTGAATGAGCTTGGAAAAATAATACACTGATGAAATAATACACTGATGAAACAGTTCTCCATTCTAAATCTAAAGAATCTCCACTGAAACTGGTTGTGTCACAGAAGTAGGTTAAAGGTCTGTGATTTAGTAGATTAAAATGGACTGTCTGGTATTTTAGTTTCCTAGTGTTTAGTAACAGCAAATGTGTATAAAAAACACTTAAACACTTATTTAAGTGTAGTGAGTTAATCAGTGATACTCTGTTTATGGGGTGAATTACAATACCAGCCAAAAGTTTGGACACATCATCTTATTCAGTGTCTTTTCTTTATTTTTATTATTTTCTACATTGTAGATTAATATTAGAAACAAACAAAATTATGAAGAAACACATGGAATTATGCAGTAAACAAAAAAAGAGTTAAACAAACCAGAATATGTTCTGTAATAAGGTAATGATGGACTGTTGTTTTTTACTTAGTTAAGTGGTTCTTGCCATAATGTGGAGTAGAACCGTAGTGGAACAGGATCACTAACTGTGGACCAACCCGACCATCACAACTGATGTTCCCAAACACATTAAGAAGGAGAGAAACTCCACAAATGAACTCTTAACGAAGAACACCTGTTAATTAAACACCATTCCAGGTCGATTCCTCATGAATCTGAGTGAAAAAATCCAAGTGTGTGCAAAGCTGTCATCAGAGCAGTAGGTGATGTTTTCGACATTAATTTACAATGTAGCCAATAATAAAAACAAAGGAAATCATTAAATGAGACGGTGTGTCCAGACTTTTGACTGGTAGTGTGTATTGTCCAAGTTGTCTTTAACCTCTTTTTCATGTACATAATTTCTTTAAGGCGCTACAAATTGACTTTGCAAGGGTGTTCTGTCTTTGAGAGCTGCGAGGAGTCTAAAGGCCTGTTTGTGTTTGTAGTGTGACGTTTCTGGAAGGAACAGTGACCAGTCTGGAGGAAGAGGACGGCTGTGTGACAGGAATTCAGTTCAGGGAGAAAGACACTGGGAAAATCAAGGTAAACACACTCTTCTCCACAGACAGAATAGTGAATGAACAATAATTAGATTTCGTTGAGCATTCATACACTACTTTATGTCCATTCTAACTCCGTTCTTTCTCTCTTTCTTTTCTTCCACACTCTCTTTCCCCTCCACACTTGTTTTTGTCTCCTTGTCCACACTCAATACTCTTTCCTTACCTCCCTCCTCACTCTTTCTTTCTTTTCTTTCTTCTCTCCACACTCTTTCTCTCTTTCCCTCTACACTTTTTTCATCCCTTCTTTTCATCCCTCTCTACACACACTCCTTCTTACAATAATTATATTTCATAGAGCATTTAGACAACACTCTTAAAGTTGTGTTTAATCAGTTTTCAGTATGATCTTACTCATAACTCATTTCAAATCCTCGACTGAATTGGTTTAGAAAGAAATTATGTAGATTTCATGAGCATTACATTTAAATTTTGTGGTGCTTAGTATCTACGAACACCTTTAAGATGACTCCTCACTGTCCTCTCAGGAGCTCTGTGCTCCACTGACTGTAGTCGCCGATGGCTGTTTCTCCAAGTTCCGCAAGAACCTCATCTCTGGGAAAGCCAAAGTGTCTTCACATTTTGTTGGATGCATAATGAAGGTGGGATGAACAAAATACTACACAATTGCAAATAAATACTTTGCATTATAAACATCTTAGATACTTTTATTCTCTTTACACCTGTAGCCGCTGTTTGTAAGAGTATCAGGGAATATGAAGAGCACGGGTTGCTACAAAGTGGAGCTCTAAACTGTAAAACAATTAAATAAATAAATCTATTGTTATATTATATTCTTCCCATTCGTTGATCCTGGGGGAAACTGCTTATGCTACGAATGCACCGACACAGAAAGACAAGAAAAATATAAAATATGGTAATACAGTCGAATAAAAGTCAAAATAAACTCAGAAAATGCTCCAAAAAATACACAATGCTGTGTAAAAAATTTGTTCTTGTGTGTAGTCAAGTGATGCATTTTATGCTGTCCCAGGACTGCCCCCAGTTTAAGCCCAACCACGCAGAGCTGGTTCTGGCAGACCCCTGTCCAGTACTGATCTACCAGATCTCCTCTGATGAAACCAGAGTTTTGGTGGACATCAGAGGAGAGATGCCTCGAGATCTCTCTGCATACATGGTGGAGAACATTTATCCTCAGCTACCAGGCAAGGCAGACTTTTACTTTTCACCATCCTGTCTGATTATTCTGGACATACAGTGGTGCTTAAAAGTTTGTGAACCCTTTCGAATTGTCCACATTTCTGCATAAATATGACCTGAAACATCCCACTGACTAGCTTTTGCCACTGACACATATGTGATATTGGATCATTTTCCTCAATAAATAAGTGACCAAGTGAAATATTTTTGTCTCATTTGTTAAACTGGGCTCTCTTTAGCTACTTTGAGGACTTGTGTGAAAATCTGATGATGTATCAGGTCATATTTATGCAAAAATTTATTCTAAAGGGTTCACAAACTTTCAAGCACCACTGCGGAGAGTGACAAATGTTCTGTAATGTATTATCTGAACACGCCTCCTTCCCTTTGTTTTCCTAGCAGTAAAAGTTTGTCTTTTTCTCCCAATAGCACACTTGCAGGAGCCCTTCATGCTCGCTCTGCAGAATGATCGTTTGAGAACAATGCCGGCAAGCTTTCTGCCACCCTCACCGGTGAATAAACCAGGTAGGAGTCTGAGCTGTTTGGTCTTAGGAGCTTCACCTACAGTTTAAACATATGTAAACTATGTGGACAAAAGTATTGGGATGCCTGACCATTCCACCAGCAGGGACTTTAATGACATTGCATTCAAACACATAGACTTTAATCTGGAGTTGGTCTCCCTTTGCAGCTATAACAGCTTCTGCTCTTCCAGGAAGACTTAAAGATTTTGGGGTTTCCGTGGGAATTTGTGTCCATTCATTCTGTAGAGCATTTATGAGGTCAGACACTGATGTTGGACGAGAAGGCCTGGATCA
>JBBPCX010070443.1:0-10645 GCA_037974365.1 Hydrocynus forskahlii
GGACTCTGTAAAGCTGCTTTGTGACAACCTGGTTGTAAAAAGCACTATATAAATAAAACTGAATTGAATTGAATTGATATCTTGAAGTTGAGAGATTTCCAAGGGATTCTTTACAGGAATCATTGGGGTGGACCTTCCATAGCAACAGGGGCCTGATGTACCCCAATGTACTACAGAAAAAGAGGGCGCTCTATTATGTAACCTGGAGAAGTCTAGGAACCTGAGCACAACTGGGCCTTTCTACAAACTTCTCAGCCATATCTCCAAAGCCATCGGAAACAAACCCCACAATCAGTCTTAGCAAATAAACACTTCCTTCATCACCCTTGACATGTTCTTAAGTGTGCTTTTACAGCTTGAGAAATCAGGCCCCATTTCTCTCCCTTCTCACTGGCCTCACTCAGTTCTCCTCTTCCTCTGCATCTTGTGCTTATCACAGACTGTTATTACATCACATGACTAATCTGTACATCAGAAGCAGTGAGGACCCACTGGCATGATTGGTTCACTAGCTACTGAGCCTCTTCTGTTGGTCTTAGATGTCTTATCGGCCCTGCTGACATGCTCCTCCACACTCAAAGGAATGGGAGATTGATTGAGGTAACACGGTTGCCCATGTGAAGTCAAGCACAGTCCACCACTTTTCCCAGACTCCTCAAAGCTAATGTATTGGGAATGGAAGTGACAGAGTGAGATGTAGTGGAGTCAATCCATCACTTTCAGATCCACCTGTGAGCTTGCCTTGCAGACGTGCCGTACTGCAGCAGCTGCAGTCAGAAGACACGTGTACCTACATGTCTAAGTGAGGCACACTGCACTAGAACAACATGTCAAGCATGCCTCTGAATGCTGGTCATTGTTAGTGAAACAAGTTTTGGGGCGACGTGACTGTGCAGTGGTTGCTGGTGACGTCTGTACTGTACTGTCTGTTTTTTTAAGAAAAAAAAACGTACTGTCTGTTTTGAGGAGTACTAGTCCAAAAAGCCACCAAAAAGTCAAAATGTTTTGAGATGAAAACAACACTGGTCATCCCGGTCATCCAGCTGCTTGAGCTGGTAGGAAAACATTACACATGTTTACTTTTGAATTTTTGGTTTAGCTGGTTGATGGGCATGACCACGATGACCAGACCAACCAACCTGGTCAACCCATATGACAATGTGATCATGCTGCTACATGCTGCTACAACACATCAAACTCAAACTAGGCTGCATTTTCAAGTGTGATTGCGCTCCACGCTCCACCTCTTACAAGTGAGAAGTTTGTGTGCTGCATATTGTATTAAAATAGGAAAAGAATGTTTGTGTCCAGGGTGAAATATCTCAGGCCCCACAACACTGATTTACTCACAGAACCAAGGAGTGGAGCTTGGCTCACAGTGCTAATGAAAACATACATAAAGTCAAATATGGACAAAAAAAGAGGTGGAAAAAATGTGATGGAGTAGAGGCAGCTTATTTTAAAATGCTCCAACGCCAGCAGAGCGTTTCCTTATTAATAGCCGAAATTACAGTAGCAAGTAGAGACACCGGCACCTGGTGATCAACTGTTGGGCCAACGGTACATCAGCCTCCGGTTCCTGATGGTTGAGTGCAATGTGTTGAGTGTGATGTGCGACCAGGGACAGTGTGGAATGGGCAAAGGTTGGAGATCGCCCATAGTAGGTTGGTAAGAGGTCTTGGCCCTGGTGCACACCACACATGCCTGGACAAATCCTTTGACATCTTCAGTTTTACCGGACCACCAGAGGGCTCGTAGCAGGAGGTCGAGGGTTCTTTTTGCTCCATGGTGTCCAGAGACGGCTGATGAGTGGCTCCACTGGAGGGCATCCAAGTGTAGGCCAGAGGGGATGGTCCCCTACTCCATATCGCTGCTGAGTGGCATTGAAACTGCACGGATGCAGTTTCTGGTCTGGACCTTGTTGGCATAGGACGGCTCCTACGCCCACATCGGAGGCGTCCACTTCCATAATGAACGGTAAGCTGGAATCCTGATGAATGAGGATGGGAGCAGTGGTGAAACGATGACAAATTTGGTGAAATGCTTTTATGGCTTCTGGAGTGAGTCGAAAGCGGTCCTTGGTTGGCTTGGTGAATGCAGTGAGAGGCGCCACAACTGAACTGAAGTCCCGGATTAAACTCCTATAGAAGTTTGCAAACCCCAAAAAGCGCTGAAGTTGTTTAAGAGAAGTGGGTAGGGGCCAGTCACGCACAGCATTCAGCATCCATGGCCATACCTTCATCAGATATCACAAATCCTAAAAGTGTGGTGGAGCGCTGATAGAAAATGCACTTCTCCAACTTACAGAACAGTTGGTGGGCTAGCAATCTCTTTAATACTGCTCTCACATGTTGTGTGTGATTGGTGATGTTCTTGGAATAAATGAGGATATCCTCCAAGTAGGAAAACACCCAGTGTCCCGGCATGTCTTGGAGGACATCATTAATGAACTGCTAGAATGCAGCCGGACTATTACACAATCCAAATGGCATTACAAGGGTTTCTTAGTGGCCGAGTTATGAACGCCGTCTTCCACTCATCGCCCTCCCTGATGCGAACGAGGTTGTATGCATTTCTTAAGTCCAGTTTGGTGTAGATGGAAGCGCCAGAGAGAGCGTCCAGGGAGGTATTATTGAGTGGAAGCGGGTGACGATTCTTGAAGGTAATTTCATTAAACCCCCTGATAGTCGAAACAAGGTCTTTTTTCTTCACATAGAAGAATCCCGCGGCCGCTGGAGATGAAGAGGGATGAATAGTCCCCTGACGAAGCCCCTTCACCATATAATCCTCCGTGGCTTTTTGTTCTTCCTTTGATGGAGAGAAGAGGCGGCCACAGTGGGGTACCATGCTCAGTTAGAGGTTGATGTTTAGGTCGTAGGGCCGGTGGGGAGGCAACTTGGTGGCCCTATGCTTATTAAATACCTCAGCCAGGTCATGGTACTGGACAGGAATGGCCTCCAGGTTGACATTGGGGCCTTGGACTCCCCTGAACACGTCTCAGCTGTCACCCAGAGACAGAGCTCCTGACAGATCAGACCCCACTGAAGAATCCGCTCCTGCTTCCAGGACAGCATAGGGTCGTGCAGACAGAGCCAAGGATGGCCTTGGATGATGGTTGGTGAGGTAAGGATGGTGACGAGTAGTTGGATGACTTCTTGGTGGTCTTGTATGGTAAGTTGAAGAGGTGTGATCGGGCCTGACCGTTTCCTGGATAGAGAGGGCAGACCGCACGATGGTGATCAGGGGAGGCACAATAAGCACATAATCCTGCACGGTAACATCAAGCCCGCTCCGCAGGAGTCAGGGAGGTGCGTCCTATTTGCATGGGTTCTCCGGCTCCTAGTGGGTCCACAGAAGGAGGTGAAGCACCGACTAAATCCACAGGAGAGCTGGTCTTGGTCCTGGTGCTCGCTGGCGGCAGAGTACAAGGGGCAGGCTTACGGAGTTTACACGAGAGAGTTGGTAAACCATGTTGTTTACTAGGAGAACGCTCTCACAGAGAGTAGAGATTTTTTTTGTTGTTTTTTTAAGACAGCACTATTTTGTAAAAGCAATTTGTTTCTGTGGTGTTTATCACAGATAAACAGGTGTTTATTAATATGGCATAAAGTGAAGGGCCTAAATGTATCTGGAATCCTAGACATAAATTTTCTCTAATCATGACATTTTAAAATTGAGTCAACAGATGTGAAAAGTTCATGCATGGGTTCCTCATCTCAATAAAACATTGGGTGATTGCCTGGATAGGAGACACCCTCTCATGAGCAAGTGTCTGATGAACTGTGCCAGGGTTGTCTCCACGGACCACCTGACTTAAGCTTCCAGGCCCCTGGCGTCTGTTTGTGGTTGTCTCAAATCCTAACCAACCAGTACAGCAGTTGCTCTTTTGACCCCAATAGAGGAAAAGATGGAAATTCCCACTTATGAAGCATTTACGAGTTCCATCGGCATCGTTCATCGTCAAGCAATCTAATAAGAGCTTCTTCAAGGGAAGCTCATAGGGACCACTTCCAAGCAGGCGGCGGTTTGTTTTTGGCCCTGTCTAATGAAATTCCATTTTAATTAGAGTCTTGTGATCTGAGGAAGGTATGTTTCAAGACAACATGGCATTGTCATCTTCTCCTCGGAAGAAATTTCAGGACAGGCACTCAAAGACAAGGGAAGAAGGTGTCTGTTGTGTGTGATTTAATACCAAACACTCCCTCCAGAGAGCACAATGGAGGATTTATCCTCAGAGATTGAGCGAGAGTGTTTTCAGATGAAACTATACTTTCTTCGGGCTAAAGGTGGTTTGAGTTACTCTCTCTAAGAACAATTAGCTGCCTCATATGACAGTAATCTTTCGGTACGTCATTGAATTGTTGCATTTTTTCCTCTATGCTGTGAGATTGCGGTTCATTTTTGATTGCTCGTGTCTCTGGTTACATTGATTGGGAGCAAGGTAAAAAATGAAACTGTATCACAGTAAGTAATGTTAGGCGCCTGATCCTTTGCCTCGGAACAAAGACTTGCAACAAATTTGATAGGGATGTAGACTCTTATTGACATTCGGTGAATACCAAAGAATTTTTTGGGACTGTTGAGTGGCGCCTCTTTTTTTTTCTACCAGTGGGTACATCTTTACATATATTGCAGTCGTTATTATGAAGGTGCTCTCTTATTCCAAGGGGATAAAATCCATTACATTGTAGGGGTGTCAAATTATTAACACAGTCAATTGTGTTCCCACATCTGCGGGTTGACTGGGTGCTTATCCGGGCCCCTGTCTGACTCATTCTCTCCACCGGTGTCTGTTTTCTGCTCTGTACAGACATCTGAAGGTCATTAGGTCCAGCCCCAATTCTTTAAAGGTCAGAGCCACCTCAAACATCAAACCAAAACACATCCACAAATACTACAATTACAAAGACATTGTTCGGAGGAGCACAGAGACGCTCTGTTTGGGGTTGCTTGGTGCCTCCTATTGTGAGAGAGGCCCACCTCATTTGTGTTCCTCAAATATTCATTTCAGTGACAGAAACTACAACCGCGAGAGGTTGATGACCTGCTCTTCAACACATACCTCAGCCTTTGGATGTCCTATATAATACTGTGTTTCTAACCATTTTGAAATGGAATTTCGAGCATGTCCTGTGAGAGAAACTGTTTCTCCAGTGCCCCCAAGGAAGGAAAAACAACACTGTAAAAAGAATAATAGCACCATTACAAGGTTCTTCATTAAAACAAATGCTTTTGCAATTGTTCCTGCCTGCGTAATATGAAGCACGAAGCATGAAGGAGTACTTTGAGATAGTCTCTCCACACTCTCTGCCAAAAAGGAGAACCATGTGCACGTGATGACTTGTTTACTGTAACATTTGGTCCTCATTGAGAAAGTGATAAGCTTGTTGATAGCCTGGGTAATATGTGTGTGTGCGTGAGTTTGTGTGTGTGTGTGTGTGTGTGTGTGTGTGTGCGTGTGTGAGTTTGTGTGTGTGTGTGTGTGTGAGTTTGTGTGTGTGTGTGAGTTTGTGTGTGTGTGTGCGTGAGTTTGTGTGTGTGTGTGTGTGTGTGTGTGTGTGTGTGTGTGTGTGTGTGTTTGTTGTGAAATAGTATCTATATTTGCTATCAGACTTAATAAAAAAAAAGATAATCTTATCAAATATGAAGCACATTTTTATATTTATTTATTTGTATTTGTTTAGTTCTGTGATCTCTTCAGCAAATCATCCCCCACCATTCCACTACGTCCACCGCGTTCGAATGGTGTTAAAAAGTTCACTTTACATCAAATATAAGCAGACTTATGTTGTCCAAAAAGTTAGACTTCAGATTTGTCTGTCCATCAAAGGACATTCAGGATTTTACAGGTGCTTTCTAAAAATTTAAGAAAAGCTTTACCATTAACATCACTTTCTGTCTGGTTTATCCTTAAAAAGTGATATTAGGGAGTCATGGTCACTGACCTTAGCTGAGGCTAGAGGCATGCAGTTCCATAGATGTTCTCCTGGAACCTTTGGGGACTTCTTGGATGGTTTACTTCTATGCCCTTGAGGAAATTTTGGTAGATCAGTCACTCCTGGGAACAATCACAAATCCCTTAGTCTTTTGTCCCTGGTTTTACAAATATGGAAGAAATATTGTTTCTGCCTTCACTGTTGTATAACTATTTCTGACACAATCCTAAGTTTAGTCAACGTACACATCTTATAAGATTTTTTTGTGTATTTTTAAATTGTGGACCCAATTGAATAATTAATATATACATGATTGAACATCTAAAGTAAAGCAAATCTAAAAGCACATTTTTCGTTTTTGGAAAAACATCATTAGTCATGGTGTTACACCAGAATTACACTTAAACAGACCTGCAAAAAACTGGCCTCAGACCTGTGAATACTATAACTGGAGCTCTTACAGTAGTGTCATTGTGGAAGCTGAGCAGATCTAAGGCCAGTGTGGTGCACAAGAGTTTCCAAGGCAGAGTAAACCAGGCCAAAGCTGCATGAGGGCATCCATTGTGTAGCCTATTAGAGGAAGGAGATGGAAAGAAGGAGAAAGAGAGAGAGAGAGAGAGAGACAGAGTGCGCAGGTCTTGGACACACTGTGTTTGTCAAAGCAGAGCGTCCCAAAGTGTGTCTTTATCAGATTTCACATGTTACATAATGTTATTAATAAATGCTTCTCACTATCAGAGCTTAACTTCGTTATGTAAGCTAACAGGCTTAAAGAGGATAGGCACCTGATTGAGCTTTAAGTTGTTAGATGGACTGGAAAAGGCCAATAAAAGTGGTGTTTCCATATAAGGGGTTATGTTGGAAGAAGTGTGTATTGCTTAGGTTGGCGGACATGTGCTTCATATTTGTCATGAGGCAAGAAGTTTAACTAATAAAGCCTTTCCTTTCCTGTTCTTCCTTATATTGCTTTTTCATGGTTAATGCAAAGCTTTGTGTGTGTGTAAGTGTGTGTGCACATGTGTGTGTGTGTGTGTGTGTGCGCGCGTGTGTGTATGTGTATATATTAACATTGATTAAAGTTAAGAACTATTTTCCTCCGCCTGGGAAGGGGCCCATGTCCTTTAAAAGGCCTGTACACCCTGTTGAAAAGTCCAGCTTTTGCTTCTTGATCTTTAATGGTCAGTGGCTGACAAGCCATCTGTACTAGACAAAAAACCTACACTGGTCATCCTGGTCACCCAGCTGGTTGAGCTGGTAGGAAAGCATTGCACATGTTTTACTTTTGAATTTTTGGTTTAGCTGCTTGATGGGCATGACCACGATGACCAGACCAACCAAGCTGGTCAACCCATATGACAATGTGATCATGCTGCTACATGCTGCTACAACACATCAAACTCAAACTAGACTGCACTTCCATGAGAAACTGCGAAGTGTGATTACGCTCCACGCTCCACCTCTTACAAGTGAGAAGTTTGTGTGCTGCATATTGTATTAAAGTAGAAAAAGAAAGTTTGTGTCCAGGGTGAAACATCTCAAGTCCCACAACACTGATTTACTCACAGAACCAAGGAGTGGAGTTTAGCTCACAGTGCTAATGAAAATTTATATAAAGTCAAATATAGCCAAAAGCAGGTGGAAATGATGTGCACACCTGAAAATGGGTAGGAAAAAATGGCTGCAAAATATATTTTTTTTTTAGCAAAACAATGGCTGACTTAAACTCTCAAACTAGAGCAATATAGTGTAAGGCTAAATATGAAAACATTTACGCTGAAGCCTGAATGCTCTCCTCTCTCTTTGTATTCATTTCTAAGGCTACTTGGCCCTACACTCTCTCGTCAGACTCATTCCTAAGGTGACTTTCCCACAAAATTCTCATCTTTAAATGAACAGTACTCAGCCCCTGATCATCCGATTGAAAACCTGTATACAAGCCCAATGGGGGAGCTTTAATGCACATGTCAGGGTTGTTGCTAATCTCTAAGAAGCTTGAAGGAGAAACGGTGCGAAAAATGGGTGGAATTATAATAATAATACTAATAACAAAGCTTAAAAAAACAATTGTGTGATCACTGATGCAATTGCACTTATAAAAACATTCCCTATGCTGGTGTACTAGCATAACCAGTTTGTTCAAGCTCTTTTTTTCAGTGAGGACCAACAATTTCATGTCTTTTTTTAATTTGTTTTAAAAACAGATTCATTTGACCAGGAGAAAGCAACACTAAATTGCTACAGACTAAAATATGTAAATAGGTTGGTCTTTGTGACATCACAAATGCACAAACAGCTTCTCAGCTTAGTTTCCATATATGGACTGTGTAATAACAGTGATGATATATGAGTGTGTGTATGTGTGTGTGAGCGATGCCACAGGTGGCCAAATCTGTTAAGAGGCCAGACGCTGCTGTCTCGCAACAGGATGAACGAGAGCATTTAAGGACATTGTCTCTGAGATACAGAAGGAAAGAAGGCTTGAGGTGTTTTCACCTTGCCTTGTTTAACCTGCGTGTGTGTGTGTGTGTGTGTGTGTGTGAGAGTGTTTGTGTTTTGTGAGAGAGAGAGAGAGAGGGAGGGACAGAGAAAGACAGAAAGGCCCTGTGCTTGCTTTACCCCAGTGAACCTTTGTGCTGGGTCGAACCCAGTCCACAAAACCTCCAAGACTGAACTTCTTGAACCCGAAAAAGGCTCAAAGATGATGACAGACAGTGAGAAGAGAGAAGAGGAAAACAAAAATCTAGACCAAATGGAATCACAGAAGCACAGTCTGATCCCTCCACCCCTTTTTCTCTGTGAACAATAAAGTGCTTATAGAAATTACCATCCCTTATATCGCCTGAATTGAACTGGACTTGTTGTTTTCAATTTTTGTGACTATGCTGTTGTCTCTCTCTCTCTCTCTCTCTCTCTCTCTCTCTCTCTTTCGCTCTCTCTCTGTCTCTGTGTGTATCTCATTCTTTGTCTTATCCTGATGAAGATGGAGCGCTGCTCCTGTCCTTGTCTGAATAAACATACTTTGTCAAACCATGGAGAGAACAGCCTCATCCATCAGATCAATCCCTCTAAGCCTGACTGAGTGCCTGCTCTGTCACAGAGATAGGGTCATCTTTGTACTTAGACATGACAACACAGGACTTGCCACAAACAGCTTTCAGTGAAGTTAAACACTTACCAACAGTCCAGTCTGACTTTTAGTACAAATTAACAACCACATTTTGAATTACTATTAAGTTACATTTAATAGACGTTTATTAAAACTATTTGTTCCACTACCATTTCTACAGGTCTCCTCATGCCAGTGATGTGTATACACAAGTATATTAGTAAGACCTCAGTCATGGGCAAGTGTGCTCTTTTAAGTGAACTTTGCGATCCATTGCATTGAAGATGGTTTTTTTTGGTATTTCAAAAAACAAATAGTGAAACTTTTCATGCCATTTGTCGGAGGGCATTAACAGAAAAGTCAACCTTCAGAGGCATAAGTCGATGCCCCCTGAGAGAAGTCGACTAGTCGTGTGTTTTTTTCCTCTCTCTGCCTCTGGTTGGCTGACGCTGACACGCGTTCCTTGACTTAACCAATTATTATAGTCCCTTCATAAAAAGTGCGGTAACGTTGGCGCGAGCGGAATCAAAACACAAGACCACACCAAGACGAGAGACACGGCAACAGAGGAGACAGACACACATCACATGTGTGGAGATACTTCACTCTAGACACACAAACAGCACGGTGACCTGCACAATCTGCAAGTCAGTGTTAAAGTACAGTAACAGTACCGGCGTTCTGCGCAGCATCTGAAATGGCATCCGCTAGCTAACATGGCTAACACTAGCACTGCAGAGAGTCTTCCAGTCCAGAGGACGCTGAGTGGCTGCGCGGCCACTTTCAGTTGTACACTTAAATTTACCAGAACATTCAACGTATCAGCATTTTGTTTAGTTTAATTGTCATGTTGACTGTTAATGTTACAGAGAACTTTAATAAAATTGTGTTCCTCTGCTGTGTGTGTGTGACATCATCAAACGACTAGTCGACTCAACTTCGACTTTGTTGTCGACCTGAAAATATCTGAAGTTGTTAATGTCGTAATGCGTCAGCATGTTTCCAGTTACATAACCAATGCACACTTTTATGGCTATGTCCCAATACATTCATGAAGTTTCGTTTCAAGATATGTTGGGATAGGAGGGGCCCCTAAAAAAGATAAACTGAATAAAATAAACTCAACATACCAGTAACCACTACACCACTAACAATAAGTAACATCTTCCCTCTCCTGTAAAGTTAAACCTCCTGTAAAATTCACAATTTTGTTTTTTATTAAGACAGCAGCAAGAATATGTATATGCAGTGTTTGCAGATTCTGAAATCAAAGATATTACTAGCAAGTTTGCTCCTGAAACAGCCAATATTATTCTGAGAAGGCTTGATGTCAGAATATTGCTGTGTGGACTGGGCTGAATTCAACCAAAAGAGTGAGTGAATTCAGGTACGGATGTTGGTTGAATAGTTTTGGACTGCAAAGCCCAACTCCTACTATTACTTACTTACTTACCTTTTTTTCTTACTCAGTGTGCATCAGCTTTTGCTGGTAGGCTGTGAAAGTAAAGACTTTGAAATGTGTGGTGATGAGTGTCTGAACCCAAGACTGAAAAAGAACAAAGCTTTCACTGATGGCCCAAACAGAACACTTGCTCTGAATGCT
>JBBPCX010070444.1:0-10644 GCA_037974365.1 Hydrocynus forskahlii
TTTCATAATTTTGTAATGGACTTATTCTTTTAGTAATTTAATAATAATAATTTCTTTCGGTTTTCAGTTTCGGTTTTCGGCCAAGTCTTTCCTCAATTTTCGGTTTTCGGTTTCGGTCCCAAAAAATCATTTCGGTGCATCCCTAGTGATAACGTAATGTATTGGGAAAATATCATCATAATATTTTGTCAGTACCTCCCAGCACTAGTATAACCTAATCTCAGCCCCATAGGTTGCATTTTTAACCCACAGGGTGATGCATCATACATCTGCGGATCTCTGCAAAGACCAGAATCCCATCCAAACTGCAGTATCTTTTTCCATCTCAGCTCTCACAGGACTATTCTGAGGCTTTTTACACGATATGGCAAATATGTTAAGGGCAGTCTGCAGAACAGGAACAGACTCAGTAACAAACCTGTAACAAAAGTGTTGTCACTTTCATCACAGGAAAAATCCTGTGAAAGGATATTTCTAACCTCTTTCAAATGAGGAGTGAATAAAATGTGCAATGTTCACACTGTGATTGGTAAGTTTTGGCTTTGTTAGGTTTGCCTGAGGAATGTTGAGGAATGAACAACTTAGTTCTAGTACATAAACGTGGGATGAAGGTGTGGGTGGTGAATCTGTTGCTAGAATTGTGCAATAACTTTATTAGGGATGCTCATCCAGGCATACTTTTAATGGATCATTTTTATAAGACCTGATCCAGACTGCATTGTGGAACTGTTTAAAGTGGAAAATGAAAACTTAAGTCTGCATTGTGAGTGTTTTGACACATGCGGTGGTAGCATTTGTCTAAGACTGGAGGACAGAACATTCCTATAGCACTACAGTTCTAGCTTTGAAATGATTTTATGCTGCTTGTCACCAGATAAATGAAGTAAAGTAAGTCACGCATGTACAAACCACACCACAGCACACAGTATGAAGAATGTGAAATTCTTTCTTTGCATTTAACCCATTCACCAAGTGAAGCAGTGATACCAGTGACACAGTGCCCACCAGGCCACCAGATACAGGTGCAAGATACTGTTAGGAACAGAAAGGTGTTTTAGAGTTTAGTACACAATATTTCAGAAATTTACTTTAAACAAGTGAACTATCATCAGCTCATATAAAACATCAAATTACATCAAAATGTTTTTTGACTTGATACTCCTAAGGTGTTCTTAATGCAGGGGTCCCACGGGTCCCACGGGGAATTTCTGGAATAACGGAATTTCAGTAAAGGCATTTCCAGACAGGGAAAGTCAGGGAATTTGATAATTTGAGTGCCAAGTCAGGGAATTATCAGGGAATTTTGTTAATAGCATATAGTGCAGTAGCCAAAACCTGATGTGAATTTACATGTCTTTGTTCCCCGTGAGTGTGCAACATTCTAGAAGGCAAACTCTTTGTGAAGTCTGTGTCGACATACGTCCTTACACTCACTAACTTATCAAACATGCCAGGCAAGTGTAAATTTCAAGATATTTGGTTGAAAATGAAGAACTTAAGGACTGGCTCACCCGAAGTGATGATGACAGAAGAGCACCTACGAGCCATGCGGCTGGGAAAACACATGTTGCGAAGATGAAGACACTGAAAAGATCCACCTCGTCTCAACTTCCCATCGCTGTGCTTCTCCAGTCGTCCACATCAAGCAGCTTTATAGCATACAGAGCTGCTTTGTTCAGAAGGGCCCATTTTACTGTGGCCATTTCTAGATAAAACCTGTATGTAGAGGATGTCACAGATGGAGTTGAGGTTTTGGTATGGTCCATTCAACACGCCAAGCTGCCTATATTCAACAACAGTGACGTAAAAGCAGTTTTGAATTTTATAACCCCTTTAAATGCCCTTTTCTGCTCAGCTTCCAAATTTTATATTGGACATTTCTTTATACGGGAGGTCATGGAAATTCTGCTTTTTGGTCAGGGAAAGTCATGGAAAAGTCAGGGAATTTTAAGTCTGACTTAGAGTGGGAACCCTGCTAATGGCAAACGTTCCTTATCAGGAAAGTCATGTTATGTGGAGTTGCTGCTTAATTTCTCTGGTCCACAGATGGTCTCCCAGGTGGGCTGTTTCATAACATGACGGCTACATTACTGCTTAGCAAATGCCAGTTGGATGTGTCTGTTAGAATCATGAAACCTACGTGTGTGAGTGAAGAGAACCTCTGAATGTTGTTGTGGACCTGATGGCCAATACTGTGAGCTACACTATATGGCCATATTATTGGGACTTTAATGCCTATGTATTTAAATACATAGACGTTAATATGGAGCTGGTCCCTCCCTTTTGCAGCTGTAACAGCTTCCACTCTTCTTTGAAGGCTTTCCACCAGATTTTGGAATTTCTGTAAGAATTTGTGCCCATTCATTCTGTAGAGCATTTCTGAGGTCAGACACTGATCTTGGACGAGAAGGTCTGGCTTGCCTGGTGTCAGCTGCGGTTGAGGTCAGGGTTCTGTGGGGGCCAGTCGAGTTCTTCCACACTGAACTCACCCAGCCATGATTTTATGGAGCTCGCTTTGTGCACTGGGACACAGTCATGCTGGAATAGAAAAGGTTCTGCCACAAACTGTCCACAAAGTTGAAAGCATGGCGTTTTCCAAAATGTCTTGGTATGATGAAGCATTAAGATTCACTGGAAGTAAGGAGGGTCTAGCCCAAACACTGAAAAATAGGTGTGTCCCTCTAAATTTGTCCATATAGTGTATGTGTCAGGTTTGCAGCATGTCAGTGCAATAGTGGTGGTCTGCAATGCTTTCTTATACTGTGTATTTGATATGTATTGCTCCTTAATAGGTTCTTAATAGATTTTTAAAGGCTAAGATTTGAGAATTGTCTGGCTCCAATGTTCAGATGCTTCTTGAGTAGCTGGACAAACATGGCCTGCATTTTTCTTGTATTGCATTTTTCCATGGAGGCCTATTTGTAACCCTTGTATGGTTTTATGTAACATTCTGATTCATTTCTTGCTCAACACTTTTCCAGCTGTGGTTTCTACATATGCATACAACAAAACTACTGTTTGAAAAGGTTTGTGTGTTTACCACATAAAACCACTCTTATGTCAGAAGAGTGACAAATTATTGGATGTCCATGATCTAGACCCTTTAAACGGTCCGGCATTTCTAAATGTTATGTAATACAAGAACTTTGGTTGTCTTTTTTTTTCACCTCATTTTGCAACTTACATTGTCTTTCCCCTTTTTGCAGGATGTCTCTGTATCCATCACTGGAGGACCTGAAGGTGGACAAGGTCATGAAGGTCAGTTAATGCAGAATGTTCTTATAAAAACTAAAATATGATATGACTAGTTTGTTCATTATATGACACTTCACCATGTGACTTACATGAAACGTTTCTGGAAAATAAATGTTTCTGGATGAGTGTTTCTTTTAAAAACACAGTGACCAGTGCTGTAAAGAAGGCGGGGTCTCTGTTTATAGATCAGCCCAGTTCAATCAAAACAATGGAATAAAGTCACCAACTGATAATAAGCATTACGTAATATGGAGTCATACTTGGCAGAGCTATTTCTTTAGGATGCTTTGTAAATGCAGGCTGTGGCGTATTTAAATGGAACCTCTCCTCTCCTACAGGCACAGTCCCAGTTTGCCCAGTCCACCTCCACTGCCCCGGCCATCACTGAGGGGGCATATCAGCCCGCCACGCAGGGCATGCCCAGCTCATGTAAGTCACAGGCTCTTTCTAGGCCGTGTCCGGCCTGTTGTGTCTCTTCGCTTCCAGATTCCAGATGACTGCACGTCTGTTTTTTCTTTTCTTTTTTTTTAATCGGCTGTCCCTCCTCCCCTTCCTCTTTTGTGCTTGCTTTCATTTTGTGTGGGCTGAGCGAGGCACCGAGATGAAAGGCCTGACAAGGCTGTGCTGTGGTTGTGCTGTAACAGATTAAGACATGCCTCAGGAGCTCTGGTACACACACGCTTCAAAAAGCTGTAGAAATATCTACTTTTAAGGTTTCTTTGTTTCTTTCTTTCTTTGTTTTTTGTTTGTGTGTGTCTTCCTTTCTCGTTTTTTTCCTTTTCTCTCTCTCTCCTTCTCCTCACTGTATTCTCTCTCTCTCTCTCGCTATTTCCTCACTCTACTCTCGCTCTGTGCTGCCCCCCTCCCCTCCCTTCCCCTCCCTCCACAACAAAAACAGGTTGTCAGTCTTTGTAGTTCAGGTCTTTTATGAGATCACTGACCAAAACCAATCAATTTTACATCATTGTAACAAAATAAAGAGCAGAGTGTGTGCTTTGAGTAATATTTTAATGTTTATCAGCTTTTTTCACATGTGAGTAAAAGTAAGATGTTGAAGATTATAGTCTGCAGCACTCTTGTGTGGACTTAGAAAGACTAAAATGCACTTCACTAATATCAGTGACTGACATTGTTTTTGTTTTGCTATATGAACAATATTGTTCATACTGTTTTGCTATATGGACTGCTATATGAACAAAAGTGCAATAACATTTGGTTTGCAGACACTTACACAAATACGGAGCTTTTTTAACAACAGTGTCTCCCTTCAACACAGTTATAGTTACAGTTCAGATATTTCTGTAAATCTCAACTCAAACATTAATATAATCAAATCAAATATGAAACCAAAGATATTTGCCACAGTGTTAATTAAATGATGCGTTAACCTGATAACACGTTAATGTGCCCAGCCCTAATAAAACCGAATCAAATATTGAAAATTAAATCAAATGTGCGACCTCAAAATAGAAAGTCATACCAAACCTATTGCATTGTGACACCACTAGAAAAAAAAACGTTCGCTCCCCTCTGTATCGCTCCCTCCTCGTTTTCCCATCGACCTCTTCCTCTTTATCTCTCTTTCTCTCTCTCTCCTGCTCTCTATCTCTCCCTCTCCCCTGCGTCTCTCTCTCTCTCTCCCCTGCTCTCTCTCTCTCTCTCTCTCTCTCCCCTGCTCTCTCTCTCTCTCTCTCTCTCTCTCTCTCTCTCTCTCCCTCCCCCTCTCCCCCTCTCCCACACCCCCACTGTTTACTTCTCTCCCATACTCCTTCAGGATTGGTTGCCCTGAAGGCCTGTGGGGCTTTTGTTTATTCTTAGCTGAAGTAACTCTGCGTAGTCATGGCGACCTCATTGTTGGCATCATGTATGAGAGGGTGGGACCGTGTTCAGAGTCGTGGTGGTGTTTTAGGCTTGCGGTGGTGTTGGTGGGCTTGGGCCTGTACACAGAAAAGAGCAGCAGGCAGAGGTCTCGACTGGGCTGCAAACCAGTGACTGTGTCACCGTTTCCACTTTAGTCTTTCACACTCTCCGTTTCCACACTTTTTTCCTGTGACATTGACCTATGTCTGTTTTCTCTTTCATGTCCTATAATCACTCCTCCTACCTCCTACCTTCTGTACTCCACCCATTGGATCCCACCCTAAGCCCACCAGTGTCCAGAAGTGTTGATGATTGATACAGTGCCATGATTATGTTGGCCAGTTCACCCTGAAGATATCCCAGAGACTCTTTGGTTTCAGTCAGTCCGTTACAGCAAAATGAGTGATGTTTATCCAAATAAAAAAACAAGAACACTCGTGGAAAAATGAGTGAGTGGGCTGAAAAGGGGTTTGTTCTTAATGGACCCGCTGGGAGAGCTAGTTTGGATATTCAAGTCCGCCTATGGGTCATGTGACCGATGGAATGATGCCATGCTTTATCCTAGACTTTGAGAAGATTCTGTGGTTCACAAGCAAATAAAGGTGGTGATTAATGTCTCAAATGCCTTATGGAAAGGTTGTCTTAAACTTATGGAAAGGTTGTCTCAGAAAGAGAACAGTTCTTTAATGACTAGGATGGACAAACAGCCACTTTTGAAAATGAAAATGCAATATCCAGCCGCAAATACATTCTTGCGGTAGGGCAGACTGCACGGAATACTGATAATCACATTGAGCCCACATTGACAGACCACTGAAATGTTTGTTTAAAATTGCTAATGCTGCATGATATATTTCCAGTTACAACTGTTGGAACGACATGGATCTGTTTCACCTCTTGTGCTAAAAGTTTTGACAGTGATCCTTAGATTTTAGCTCGAGTAATAACTTTAGTGTTACTAAACCTACACCCTAAGTTGAATAATATTGAAAATTTATGTATAATTTTATGCCCATACAAAAATGCATAGCAATATCCCTGAACCCTGTCACTCAATATCAATAGGACAATTTGTGAAAATTCGCAATTATGTCAGTTATGTCTTCTCATTTCAAAACCTTGCTCCTTTCCTCCCACAACATGTTGTGCTTTTACCTTTTAAATAAAAGGGGAATGCAGTCCTCTGTCTTTGAATTGATTGAACAGTTGCGATGTTGCAGAGCAGAAACAAGAAGTAGTTTTATAGAAGCTCCCACAATACAATTAATAATAAGAAAATACACTAGTGATATTTGCAGTACTCCCAGTAAATGTTAATGCACAAAATAAATGCAGCACAGTGGAGCTGATTCTTACAGTAATAGCAAGCTAATAACTGATCTCAACGTAAAAAAAAGGCTTGATTCTGTCTGTCACTTCAGCAGCAGTCACCTGACTTTACTTGCCCAGATTTGAGTTTTTATCGTAAGCTTAGTTTATTTTTCTATGTGCTCACCTTAGTGACAGGATAGTAAAATAACTTATCTAACAACATTTCCTTACTGAGACTCTAAATATTTGACACTTTATTAGACTGATGTGAAACTCAAAGCACTGAAGCATTTTTCCTTGTTCCGTATCCAATTCCATCACCCTATTGTACGGGCCTAATGTATTTTAGACATAAAGAATTCCTACTTCAGCTCATTTGGGTCAGTTGGGGCATGGATGTCAAATATGACTCAATTCTGACAGCAAACTTGTATGTTTATTTAAGCTGTGGCTACGTGTGCGCTTTCACACACTTTCACACCTCCCAGGTCTGGCAACAGATCTTCATATTGTGTTGCAGAACGAACGCCCTAAAGCAGATATTTTCCTATCTGAGTTCTTGTTAGCTAGCGATAGGCGGAAACACAGGGAAATGTGGCCCCTGGTGCCATGATTAAAACCAGGAAGCTGTTACTGATTACTGCGTGTAAACATTTATTGGCGTAGAGACGTAAGAAGGGCAAAGCAGTGGTGATTTCAATATCCACATTCATTCAACTTTATTTTAGAAGCATGTTTTATTAATAGATGTCATAGGAGCAAAAACCTTTTTTTTTTGTTAATGTTTTTTTATTCCTTTAAGGCAGAACAAAACAATCACACAAAACACTACAATGGTTAATGTGAAAGTGAAAAAAGTCAAAGTGAAAGTGACTATTTTGTCATATGTGAACACACCACAGCACACAGTGTGTGAACAGTGTGAAATTCTTCCGCTGCATTTAACCCATTCACCAAGTGAAGCAGTGGGCAGCCAGGAACACAGCGCCTGGGGAGCAGTGTGTGGGGACGGTACCTTACTCGGGGTACCTCAGAGGTGCTTAGCAGTCTTGGGAATTGAACCCACGACTTCCTGATCACAGGGCGAACACCCTAACCACTAGGCTACCAGCTGCCCCCTAATATGAAAAGAAGTGAAATAAATAAATACATGAACAGCAGTGCTAAATAAATTAATAAATAAATGAATAAAAAAACACACACTGCAAATCATTGATAATCTGTTTAACGCATGGCTTAGACACAAGGCTAATACAGAAGGAATTACAATGTTGAACCTTTAAAGAAAGTTAGCAGCTGACAAGTAGAGCAAAAAGCTTTTGATATCTGCTATTTCTTCAAAGGAATATTTACTCGTTCTAATACAGTGTTCTCTGTGGTTTGATTACAGCCATTATTTACTTTTGTTCTTTCTAAAATATATCTGCAAAGGCACGGCTAGTGACTGTAACTGAGTTTTTCCTCTCTCTGACTCTGTCTTGCAGCTCTGTACCCAAACCTGGAGGAGCTGGGCGATTACATGGGACTGAGTCTCAGCAGTGATGAGGTGCAGAGGAACCTGGCACTAGTCCCAGCTGCAGATAATGTAAGTCTGTGTGTGTGTTGGGGTGCAATGACATTTAAAGAGAGTAAACATCCTCTGTTTAGGTTTATACACTGTACAGTGTCGGTGGTGGACACTTAAACCATGTAACTACAGGTAGACATCCTTCAGCTTACTTCATAAAATGCTGAACAGAATGATACAAGTTTCAGTCAAAAACATGTTTCTTACATTACCCTGAGGGCTCTTGGAGAAGAATTCCAAACGACTACACTGGGAGCTCAGTGGCGTGTGCAGTGTGTTTTTGATGGGATCATGAACTCCGAAGTAAAAAGTCTGTAAAGAGACTCCAGTGAATATAACTAGCAACACACCGCCTTTTAGTCAAACTCTTATCCAAGTGAAGTCAAGTCAAGTTGGCTTTTATTGTCACCCATTCACATACACAGCATTGCACGAAATTATGTTTCTTACAGTCCCAGGTGCACAAACATCACACAAAAACACAAACACACACAACATACGGCATGAATACACAAAGTAAAACAAGACAGTGCAACAAGTAACTGTGCAACATACATTCATTTAAGAACACACATTCATTCCATTAAGAAAATGGTGGCTTTGGAATGATCTTGAATTTTTTTTTTTTAATTATATTCTTTAAGTAGGACACATTCAAATAATTTTGATGTCGCTTTATTCTTAAGGATCTAAACATTTGTTACCATTAGGCAGCCGATGACATCTTAACAAATTGTATGCGAAGGCCAATCAAGATTTCTGAGAATCATCTAGTGGAGGAATGTCTGTGTTTAAACAAGACACTCCCATAATAACTTACATCCACCACTGTGAATGCTGCGTTTATGCAGCGTTTATGCAGCGTTTATTTCTGCTCAGACGCTGCTGTGTTGTGTTTCCATTGAAAAATGGCACTAACTGCATAAGAATGTGAGCAAGGTGGAGGTGCGGAACTGTAAATACGTGTGTGTTTAGGGGCTGCCTGTGTTTTTCAGGCAGAATGACTCGAATTGTCTCCACAGCCCATCATTTTCTCGGAGCACTCTTCTTGGAAGGATAGAACACAGGACTGACTCATAGAGCAAGTGTGAGATGGGTGAGCGTGAGTGGGTGGGTGTTTGTGTGGGTATGTGTGTGAGTCTGAGATGGCATTAGTGTGGGTGTGAGGCTTGCGTGTTCTGTGACTCTGGTCTCGTCCATCTGCATTCACTGATTTTCCCCTCATTTCCCTTTGCCATTGTTATTTAATCGAATGTCATACCTGCTCAGCTTTAGTCGAGGATCATGAGAGCAGTAATCCGGTGGCTAAATATTTACAGGTTTTGATTCAACATTCTGACACTAACTGGTGTGTACCGAGGGGGGTGGCTGCAGGAGCCGCTCTTTGTCTCAGAATGACCCTTTTTGGTGTGCTGTTCAAAACCTAGAGGGCAGGTAGTGTTTGGTTATCTCCATAAATATAAGAATTCCAGTCTAATTGTGCAGTGCCGCTGTTTCTCATGTGTGAACTTTTTTTTTCTGCCCACTGCTGGGACTTTCCATCATACGACAGCAGCAGCAGCTCTTTAAATTGTTATTGAATTTCACAGTGTGCAAGACTGTAAAGGATATTGCTACAGGGAAGTACCAGCATCAGAATTTGCATACTCCGAAGATAATGCCATTCACTTGGTAAAGTTGTTTCTGTGTTATATTTAATGTTTGTAAAGTGGTACTTCTTTTATAATATTTTGGTTTTAATCCAGAGGTGAAATAGATCCATGGAATTCCATGGATCCATGGAACTGGAAACTCAACATTATGCATCACTAATTCTAAACAAATATTTCAGTGGTCTGTTGCAAAAAATATATATATATATATTGACTTTGATTCCTGATTGCTACTGTGAGACTAGAAATACTTTAAACAAGAGATTCTTACAGCTTGCACACTCTGGTATTGACTTACATCTGAAGCGAGATGATCATAATGGACAGCGAGGCGTTTAGCCAGTGTGGTGTCTCCAGTGTGTCTCGCGTGACTACTGATCATTGATTTTTTACTAGAGTTAAGCATCAAGTACTTTAGCGTTTGCACTACATATCTTATGTTGTTCTGTGCATCCTTGACTATATTTGATGGTAGCAGGAGTCTGTGAGACACATGGGGCCCCATTCTCGCCGGCATTATGCGATCCATTTATGATCAGATCATCCAAGATGCATGCTGATGCCCGGTGTTTGTTTATTTATTTATAGTCTGTTGCCATGGATACTTGGTTAAGCAACACTGAGCACAGGCCTAAAACTGACCTGGCTCCTGACTCACTTTCTCACCCGTTTTCGTCTGTCTTTCTGCAGCAGGTGGCTGTGTCCTCAGGTGTAGGGGGCATGGTTCGCCCAGTGACAGGTGCTGATGTGGGGATCAGGAGGGCTGAGATCCACCAGGGCCTGCGGGAGGTCATCCTCTGCAAGGACCAGGATAGCAAGGTTGGCCTCCGGCTGAGAGACATTGACAATGTGAGTAAATCTCCTCGCAGAATATAGAACAGAACACCGCTGGGCTCTTCCTTACTAGCATACAGCAAAGAACTGTGATCATTAGTTTGAGTTTAATAAAAACTGTAGTAGTTTTAAGCCTCTCTCTCTCTCTCTCTCTTCCCCCCCCCC